>PVJI01005595.1:0-94748 GCA_004026765.1 Micronycteris hirsuta
TGTCCATGTGTCCTTTATAGCAGTTCCTGAATACCCTTGTCCCCCTTCTCCCCTTCCCCCTCCCCTCTGGTTACTGCCAGAATGTTCTAAACTTCAATGTCTCTGGTTCTATTTTGTTTCTCTGGTTGTATTTTGCTTGCTTACCTCAGAAGCATCTTGGCTGTGACTGATCTGAATTCCCCGGTAGCTGATCTGGCCTTGGTGCCTTCGCTCCTGAGTCTTCATACAAAACTTTTTAACATTTCATAAAGTAGAGGCTGCATGATGATGTACTCCTTGAACTTGACCTTATCTGAGAAGCACTTTATCTGCCCTTCCATTCTAAATGACAGTTTTGACGAATAGATTATTCTTGGTTGTAGTCCCTTGCTCTTCATGATTTGAAATATCTCTCTCCAGCCCCTTCTTGCTTGGAAGGTCTCCTTTGAGAAATCTGCTGACAGTCTTATGGGGATTCCTTTGTAGGTAACTGTCTCTTTTTCTCTTGCTGCTTGTAAGATTCTTTCCTTATTCTTGACCTTAGGTATTGTAATTATGATGTACCTTGGTGTGTTCCTCTTTGGGTCCCGCTTCTTTGGGGTTCTCTGAGCTTCTTGGATTTCCAGGAAGCCTATTTCCTTTGCCAGATCTGGGAAATTTTCCTGCATTATCTGTTCAAAAATACGTTCAATTTCTTGGTCTTCCTCTTTTCCTTCTGGCAGCCCTATGATCCGGATATTGGGTCATTTACAAATGTCTCTGAGGTTCCTGAGACCCTCCTCATTTTTTTGAATTCTTGTTTCTTCCTTCTGGTCCATCCCATTGGTTTGAGATCCAACCTCCTTTTTTTTTCCTGTTGGTTCCCTGTAAATCTTCCTCCACTATCCTTATCGTATTCTTCATCTGTTCAATTATTTGCGTCCACCTATCTTCCAGTTTTGTTAGCATTTTGATTACAAGCATTTTAAACTGCGCATCTGATAGGTTGACTATGTCATCATCCGTTAGTTGTAATTTGTTCTGATCTTTCATTTTGGCCATTTTCATTCTTTTTATCTCGGTGTACTTGTCAGCTCGCAGGTGCCTGCAACCTGGGTCGCTTTTTGGATGACGTTGCCTCTGGGGGCGGGGTCTGGGAGGAAGCAATGGCGGCCTCCGATCACCGCAGGCTCCCATCACTCCTCCGCTCCCCAGTTCCCCACTGCCTTTTCTGCCAGACTTGGTTCTGCTGGCTCAGCCCTGGCCTCTCTCCAGCAGCATGGCCGGCTTACGGGATTCACCCATTGTTCGGGGCCACGTCCTGTTCAGGCACCGGCGGCGTGAGTCCCTCCGTGAGAGCTGCCTCTCACTCACTCGTTCCTCCGCTTGGTTCTGCCCCGCTTACCAGCCTGGATGTTTGTCTTCTCCTACCTCCTGGGTATCAGACTTCCCTTCAGTTCGATTCTGTCCGTTCTGGTTGTTTAATTTTTCGCTACTGCGTTCGTTGTTTAGACACTCTGGATGTGCGGGCGGCAAGTGCGTCCACCTACGCCGCCGTCTTGGCGGAAGTCCCACGGGGTTTATTTTTAATAGTTTGTCTGTATTTTTGAAATTGGTGGGAGGAGCAAAGGAGGCAGAGATGCATAGGTATATTAGACACTGACTGTGTCTTTTATGTGGTGTGTAAAATGATAGAGTTGAAGGCAGAGAACAGAGGTATCCTTTGTGAATTACTTTTTAAAAATTATGCCAAATGCACTTAATTAGTAAACAAACTCTAATGAAATAACAGAGGCAAATGAAAGTACAGGAATTTTAAAAAAACCTGTGTACATTTATTTTCCCCTCTATCCTCTTAACATGCTAATTCTTTATTGCTTTAATTAGACCATTACTTATATATGACTAGCTGATAATCATAACTTATTGTATAAAGTGAAGAAACAAATTTTTTTCTTGAGTTTGAATCAGAAATAATAAGAGATATATTTAAATGTAAACTAGGAGATGCAAGGCAGTAGAGTAGACCAAACTACTTTTAAAATTTTATTAAGTTTATTGGGGTGACATCAGTTAATAATATTGTATGGGTTTCAAGTGTAGAATTCTGTAACACATCATGCGTAGGTTGCATTGTGTATTCACCACTCAAGGTGAGTCCCCTTCTGCTGTCGCCGTATATAGATCCGTTTTAGCCTCTACCAGTTTCCCTTACCCCCTTTTCCCTGGGGTAACTGCCACACTGGTGTCTGTGTCTATGAGTATTTTTTGTTTTGTTTGTCTTTTTGCTTTCAGATTTATATCCCATGTATGAATACTGTCATATCATGTTGACTTTTTAAAAAGTCAAATTATATTCTCCAACATCAGAAGTTACAATGAAATTTTGTGCTGTGTGAACTAGGGAAATTAAGTTTAGGGTAAAAACAATAATAACAAAATGACTGTGTTCCTTGAGTTCAATAACAACAGAAAAAAACAGAAAGTTGGTGAATTATCAATTATCGTCTATTATATCTATAATTTTGAGTATGTTTCTATCAAAATGAATCTTTTACAATCTTGACAAACAGCCATGAAGAATAGCACTTAGTTGGGAAAACATAGACTGTAGAGTAAGTTTTACAGAGTAGTTTTGTTTATTTACATATAATGGACAAAAATAACAAGAAAGAAAATGTGTTACTTACAATAGAGATCTGAGCATAGTCAAATTTAATTTTATTTGGAATACTTGTTTAATTGTCAAGCTACCCATGACTATTAGTTAGAAAAGTCAATGTTTTAATTAGTAAATATTCTTTATCCATCAATTTATGTATTGACACTGGAGAAAGCTCTTTTACAACATAGTATCTCAATAAACAAATTATGGTAAAAATATTTCTTCTCTATGCAGTACTATTTTCTACAGATTCCTTTTAAAGTAAGACTCAACAAAAAGAAAAATATAATTTTTTCCATATTTCCTCTCTAAAATCAAAGATAGGTATTTTTTTAGCACAGAGTAATCATACTGAGATTTGAAATTCTGTTTTCTAAGTGGTCCCTAGGACTGCTTTTCTTTATTTTAAATTTAGATGTTTTAATATTGTGAGTGATGAAACAAATAATGAATAAAAGGTTGCCACTTTAACCATCCAAGTCCAGCTAGTAATATACAGCATTGAACCCAGAAAGATTAGAAAATCAGAGATTCTCAGGACCCACAAGTCTAGTTCAAAACCTTCTTTTCTCAGTTTGATTACAGAAGAGCCTTCTTACTGGCCTCCCTGCTTTCCCTTTGCCCTTCCCATCAGTGTTGCACTGATTCAAACACTGAGCTGCTCATGCATTTCTTCTGCTTAACCCTTTATTGATTCCTCCCACACACTTGGGTAAAAACTGCATCACCAGGCAGACAAGATCCTGTGTTATCCATTCCATTCCTACTTCTCCAAGGATTATTTTTTCTTCCTCATTGAAATGCATCTGTGCTCTAGTTACAAAAACCCTAACCATGAAATAACAGCAGGACAGCAATAATGGTAACAAAACCCACTCCCATTTGATTGATTAGCAACAATGTGATCAATCACTGGGCCTGAGGTTTCCATTTACTCATCCACTCAAGAAATACTTACTGAAAGCCTAACATATACTCGGCATTATACTTGCCTGAAAGATTTGTTGGCAAGAAAAGAACACTAGTTTTACGGGCCAAGCTACAACAAATACATTCCCTGCCTTCCAGAACTGTAGTCTTAGGTAGGGCATACACCAAGACTGCAACTCCAGGAGGGCAGGGAATATATTTGCATTCACCTAAACAAATGCAGAATTTCATTTTGTTGCTGTTGTTGGGTCCTAAAAAATACAGGGAATAAGTCCTTGGGATTCTATGATAAGGACTTGTGACCTCATCAGGAAGGATGGGGAGATACACTTGATACAAGAGTTGAAGAATGACTAGAAATTATATTGGCAAAGTGGGAGATAGAGAAGAGCTAGGTAGAAGTAATGTGCAAATGCAAAGAATAGGAGGGAGAAAAGGTGTGGGAATTAAAAGAAGGCCAGAGCCATGGAACACAGAATATGGGGGAAGGAGAGTCATGCAAGTAACTTTAGTGAGACAGGGGACAAATCATGCAAGACCATTTCAGTAGATCATCAATAATTTGGTTTAGGGGACAAAGAGAAGTCGTTTTAGGGCTTTTAAGTGAAGATGTGACTTTATCTGGTGTTTGTTCTGGAAAGGTCCCTCAGCCTGCTGTGGAGCATGAGTCAGAGGCAGAGTCCAATGGGATGTGGGAAGAGTTAGAGATAGTGGCTAAAGTCCCGGAGAGAGCGCGTCAGTTTATCGTTAGGCTAGTTTGCAAGTGGTGGGCTTGTTTCTGAAACAAAATGTATCATTTCATTTAAGCCTCACAACAATGCTATGAAGGAAACCTTGTCAAGCCCACTTTACAGGTCAGTAAATTGAGGCTTAGAGTTAATATGCATTTCCTTCGTCCCTTAGAAATATGTGGCACAGCCAGGCCACAGGAACCAGGTCTCTGAGTCCTAGATCATATTCTCTTTCAGCTATGCTGCTCCCTTTTTGTATTTGGGCATGTTGTACTTCTCATGATGCTGTAACTTAATTTTACTGCACCCTTAACTTGAAATACCCTTCCATTTAACAAATCTCTGGGATTTTTCTCCAACCACCTCCACTTCATGCTCCCAGTCTCTGTTAATGTATGTCCTCCATGATTTCATAGCGCTTGTGCTTTCCTGCTGTTTCCTCATTTCTTCTCTTCCTCTACTAGATAATGAGCTTCTAAACACAGGGAGTAGGAGTTTTATTTTTATAGCCCCAATGCCTAGCAAGATGCCAAGTGTAAAGTAGGTGAGCAACAACTTGAAGAAATGCTCATGGTAATCTAGATCAAATACCCAGACAAAATTTGGATAGTCTGTGCACTATTCCTGGCAAATGGTCACTGGAGACATCTGCCATTACCTTTACTAATGCATTATTCTAAGTACCAGGCACAAAATGAAACACTTATGATATCATCATATTTTATACTCACAAAGTCTGTATACAATACATGTTATCATGTCCATGATTCATATGAGGAAACTGAGTATGTTGTCTAAAGTCACTAACTCCAGAATTCAAGCTTAAATTACTCTGCATTCAAAGACTTTTGACCTAGATATGATGCATCAACCCCTATTGCACTTGTGTGGTCTTTTTTAATTGTCCAGTGGAAGATGTAGGATGGAAAGTAACATCTTGACTTTTGCGACCCTAGACTGACAAATTATATATCTTCTCCAGTCACCAGAGAGAAACAGGTGGTTCTTTCTGATTCAAGTCATTTCTTCTCTTTTCAACTCCTTCCAGTTACGGAATGTATAACCTGCTTTTAGTATACAATGACATGCATTCAACTTCTCCTGAAATGATGAGGAATCTCTCAGAAAGCACTGGCAATAACTCTTTCAAATCTATATCTTATATAAGTACATTTAAAAACCGAAGACATTGGGAAATATTTAGTAAAAGGTGAAAGGTTTATATGATCTGAAGAGAAACCAGAGTATACATAGGGAAATATTTAGAAAAACAGTTATGGCACCTTACTTGTCAACCTGAATCTATGGGTAGGTTTATTGTGTATAGTTCATATGTTATCTCTTTGAGCTTCATAGCTCTCTGATTGTACTGAGCAAACAATCAGAGCTTTGTCTGAAAGACAATGTCTTGCTTTTTATTCTTCTTTAAAAAATATCCTCACCTGAGGATATGTTTATTGATTTTAGAGAGAGAGGAAGAGAGACAGAGAGAGGGAGGGAGATAGAGAGGGAGGACAGAGAGGAGAAACATCGTCGTAATAAAGAAACATTGATCAGTTTCCTCCCATACGTGCCCTGACCAGGGATAGAAACTGCGAGCTATTATGTGCCCTGATGGGGAAATGACCCCATGACCTTTCGGTGCAGGACACAGTGCTCCAAGCAGCCAATTCACCCAGCAAGGGTGAAAGACAATGCGTATCTACAGTAGGGTAGCACTTCTAGTCTCAAAAATATGGACATTTCACTCAGTTGTATGTGGTATCAAATAATTGTAGATTTGGTGTAGATCTTAAAGTTCATGTAATCAAATTCTTTTTCTTACCAACTTATGAACAGCTTCCTTGGCTGTGCTGTATTGGAAAAGACAAATGATTCTTAGAAAGACAAGTAAATTGCTCAAGTCACGAAGCTGGATTTTAAATCTAGGTCTAATGATTGTAGAGTCTAAGCTCTTAAACATAAAGACATATTTTTAAATGGCTATATTTTCCCTTTGGTTTCAGGTTAAATATTCCAAGTCCTGTAAACTTTCCTTAACTGATGTGGCTTTATTTTGTTCTCAACATTGATCCCCAATCATGGATACCATGAATAGAAAGGAAAGCCATCCAACCTGAGTGTGCAAGACCTTTAACAAAGACAATACAAGTGTAAATGTACAATAATTTGAGAAATTCAATTTGATTTACATTGCAGAATGTAAGCCTCAATATTAGAGACTTTTTCAGGCTTCTCACACTTAAAAGCTGTTTCTGATAAAATAATGTAATATCAAAAATACTACAAACCATATTTTCCTCCTGAGTGAAATGAGAAACTTACCTTATAAATCTTTCTTTGGGTTTTGCATAGAGGTTAATGAGATCATTTGGCCTAGCCTCTACCATTTAAGAGAAAGTTGTGGTACATTCATTTATAAAAAAGATGCCATTTAGGACTTATTAATTTGCCAGGGCATTTACTATGGTCTAGTTTTCTAATTGTATTCCAAGCACCCCTAACTCAAATAATTTTTTTGATTTCATGATGACCTACAACTCATTGTCCTTAGTTACATCTTCATTATCCTTCTCAAGACCTCATTACTATCTTATTCAGACTATATTTCAAGTTCAACTTTATAATCACTCATTGGAGTAGCTTTATTTTCCTTGTACATCACTTCTGCCAACACACTTCCCTGGCACAATTCCAGCTATGGCTATCCCACTTTTCCTTAGTCAACACCTGCATCTGAGCCTCTGAACAGGCTGGAGAAAACACACAATGACACTGCCTGGTTTTACTTAAATTTAGTATCATGAACCTTACGTGGCCCCAATTTACTGCCTGTCAATCCTACAACTACATTTTGTTAGTCAATTTACTCTCCCTCTGTCCTAGATTATTTCACACCTGCTCCTCTCTTTTGAATCCTGTAATACTTCTCTGATTTTTGACACCCAGTAATGACCTTTCTTCCTATTTCACTGAGAAAATGAAGAAAAATCAGTAGAGAGCTTAATGCTCTCACCAACAGATCCACCACAATTCCTGAAATCCTACCCATGTGTTTCATTTTCCCTTCTGTTCAATAGATGAACCATGCACAAAGTCCTAGAATTATAGTCCTAGGGATATGGCACCTCTCCTTATGGAATGTGCCAGCAAATGAGGTTGGTAGGTATCAAACAGATGACTGTGTATGACTTGATCTCAGAAAACGTGGGCAGCATGAATAGCTACATAACTTTGGGAGTGAATTAAAGCAAATCTCTGAAATCTCAGTTCCTTTTCTTTATAAATAGAGGCAGCACATCTACAACACGTATTATGAGATTTTAATGACATAACAGACATGAGTGTGTTTGTAAATTATAAAACATTCGGGCATGAAATGTAGTAATGCTTTGTCAGAACCAAGGCTGCACCAGTTGCGCCAAGCACTAATCTAGTCGCTGGTCGAAGGGAGGTATGCACTTAGATTTTGAAGTGAATCACGAGACTTGGTGCTACATTGGCTGCCCTGACTAATACATTCAAATAACAAGTTGTTTACATCTTCAAGGGTAGCATCTTAGCAGTTTCCCTTTGCAGTTCATTCTAGCTTTACAATTTGTAAAGCACTGTTAAAAAATTGTCTTTTGCCCTGACTGATGTGGGTCTGTTGGTTGGACATCATCCCGCAGAGTGAAAGGTCGCTGGTTCGATTCCTGGTTGGGGCATATGCCTGGGATGCTGGTTATGTCCCTGGTCAGGGCATATATGAGAGGCAACTGATTGATGTTTCTCTCTCACATCTTTGTTTCCCTCTCTCTCTTTCTCCCTCTCTTCCCCTTTCTCTAAAAGATAATTTTAAAAAATGTTATTAATCCTTTAAGATCCAATTTAAGTGTTACTCGTAGAGCCTCCCATGCCATTTTTATAGTCTTTCCTCCATGCTCTAAAATTCTTTGCATTCATCTTATCACACATTCATTGCTCTTTTTCTTTTATTTATATTTTCCCCTCCCAGTACCTCCTGCCTCCTTCTTTTTATATCATCCCCTCAGGGTAAGGATTTTCAGGGCTATGTTCATTCTTTTTGTCTTTCTGTCCCAAGACTTAGCAAGAAAAAGAAGCCTGGTACTATAACACGTATTGGACTGAAGTACTGAGCTTGTCTGTCTGTTTTCGATGCCCTTCCCTCACCCCAACCCCAGCCTCTCCCTCCACAGTGAGACTCATGAGAGGAAAGGCTGTCTCTGGCGTGTCGTTCCAGTGCTCGCATGATGCCGTGAACATAATGAATAGTAAGCTAATGTTTGTGAAAACATGGCCAGGGAGAAAAAGGTCCTCCATTTATTTAACATATCTTTTGGAGCATATAATCTGTACCTTGTCATGAGGGAAGTACTGAAGGTAAAGCAGTGAGCAAAAATACACTTAAATATTCCTGCTTTTTGGAGCTTATATTCCAGCCACAAAGACTGACAATAAAAATAATAAATGAACCCTAAATTTTATTAATGTGGGCTAGGCTAGGTCAAAGATTAGATAAAGTCCCCGGAGCAAAACTCACTGGAGACAGGACTTTAGAGTAATGGTTTCAAGCAAGTGAGGGAGTGAGATATGTGACTTTCTGGGGGAAGAGCATTCTGAGAAGTGAGAAAAAGTGTAGAAGGCTTAATAGGGATGGGGAGATTGGGAGAGTTTCAAACAGAAGAGTGATGCATGATTTATGCTAAAATATATAGATAAATGAAAATGCAAGAGAGTACACTGATTATAAAAGGTACAATGGTTGATTTTATTAAATATTCATTTCTGTTGTCTCTGTATTTTATTGAAGTGGGGCACATACAAAACAAAGGTTACAATTGTTGCAAAATATATATTTGGTGATTATATTCAACAAATGCATTCATTATATCTTTGGTGAATGAAGAAGTTAATGAACTTGAAAGAGAGGTTGCCAAGGGGGTAGTCTACTAGTATTCATTGGAAAAGAAGACTGTCATTATGTGGAAATCAAGGGCAACAAATCCAGTTTTTAGCATTAGCAGCTTCTCATTTTTTGAATTTTTTTGGAAAACAGGATTTTTCTGCATACTTTATTTAATGTTCTTGAATGGAAAAATTAACACATAAATAGTTTGCTAAATGCATCACCAAGCCCTTTCCCTGGTGCAAATAACTTACACATTTTAATAAAAGCTTCCAGTTCCTTGTTATGATTTTATTTAAAACATGGTCTTTGGAATTCTTAATTTTCCTCCAACTTTGGCACCTTAACATCTTTCTTAACCTAAATACAGTTAGGAAAACAAGTTAAAAATAGATAAAGTTGAAATAGAAGCCAATGCATTTACGCCAGAAGGTTTAGAAGGCAAGATGTTCTAAGGCACTTGCTTATTGCTTACATGCCTTTTAAAATGTTATCACCATATTTCCAGAATTCTCCTGGGACAGAAGGTAGCTCACTGTTTCAAGATATACGTGTGTTTCCTGTTTTTTGTGTAGGTAAAATTATTGTGAAGTGAGAGCATTAGGAATAAGTAGGATTTTGAATCTGTGTTTTAATAATGACTATCTGCCTAAAATATATGTGATTTAGTTTTGTCGACTTTATTATGATCGATGTGATGTTATTTAAAGTCTGATTTATTTTGAAAGAAGCAGGATACTGATGTTAGGAGCTTTTTAAAATAGACATTTAATTTTGACGTAATTAGAGACTTACATGCAGTTGTAAGAAATACATGGAGATACCTCATGTACTTGTTACCTAGTTTCCTCCAGCGGTGACATTTTGCAAAACTATAGCACAAATTACAACCCAGAAAGTGACATCAATACAGTCAAGACGCACAGCAGCTCCTTCACTGTGAGGGTCCCTCATGTCACGTTTTTCAGGCAGCATCATTCCTCTCGTCACCCACCTCCCAGACCCCCAGCCACCACTAATCTCTTCTCTTCGCCATTTCTGTGATTTTGTCATTTGAAGAATGTAATATAAATGAAATCATGCAGTATTTGACTCTTTTGGGGTGGACCCCATGTGGAATAATTTTCTGCTTCTAGCATCATTACTTTATCATATGGTCATGATCACTCTATCCGCGCTTGACATTCCACGTATCTCAGCGTAGCCCGTCCTGATTCAGCTCCCATTACGTCTCAAACACCCTCCACGTAGCTTAAAATGAACAAAGTAGACCAAATGACAGAGGGAAATAGGGAGAATTCAGATTTTGTTAAAAGGTAGAATTTTTCTTTTATTATTTTTGTCTTTAAATTCAATATAGTTAGAAATAGAGTTAGAAATAGATAGCACCCCTGTACAGTATTTGAAATCCATCACCATTCAAATTTGTTCAGTCACTAGCTGCAGCCACCCATGGTGTCCATGCACACGTGTCTGTGTGTGCTTGTGTGTATTGTGTGTGGTGTTTCAACTTGCAATTTCTTGCATGATTTATGAAGCCCAAGTTCACAAAATGCCAACACTTCTTCTCTTCAGAGGTACTTAAAGAAGTCCTTTGGAAGTTCATCATTATTTTTCTCCTTGTTTTTGAAGATGGAGTATTCATTCCAGACAGAGATAGTGTTTCTCATAGATTTCAGAGACAAAGACATAGTTATAATCAAATTCTGTGTACAGAAAACAGGCTGCTTTGTAGTAAAACTCCCACAGAATTTGTGTGTGTATGTGAGTCTGATGAGTTAAACTGTGAAGCTGACAAACTGAGTGATAATTAAAATTTTCCTGAAAATTGTGAGGCTTAAAAGCTCTCACACAACTATTTTTACTTTGACTAACAATCGCGTACCATTGTCTCTCTGTTCAGTGAGGGTTTTTTGTCTTTGTTTTCATTTTTGTTTGCCTTTCTTTCCTCAGTTTTAAAGACCATGTTCATGGTAGATGTCAATTCCTGAAAAGTCTCTGGATGAAGAATTCAGGTGAAGAAAGCTGTCATATATTTGCCCCCTACTCCATGCCCAAGGCTCCAATTTATGACCATTCATTATACATTTGTATCTATTTTATCATTTGGAATTTCAAGTTCTAGGGCATGGTGCCCTTCATCTTTCTGATAAGATTTGCATACTATGTTTCAATCGTATTATTAGAAGTAAGAAGTAAGAACTTGTATTTAGAAAATGTCAAATTATTTGCCTCTGTGAATCTCAGTATCTCGGCAAGCATCATAGTTTTTTTTTAAGGGAATTTTTTTTAAAGATTTTAATTATTTTAGAGAGAGGGGAAGGGAGGGAGACAGAGAGGGAGAGAAACAGCAATGTATGGTTGCCTCTCACATGGCCCCCACTGGGGACCTGGCCCACAACCAAGGCATGTGCCCTGACGGGGAATCGAACTGGGACCCTCTGGTTCCCAGCCCGTGCTCAATCCACTGAGCTACACCAGCCAGGGCAGCATCATAGTATTTAACCTTTCCAGTTCTGGGGATCTCTAAATGTCCTTGCATGAGGCTCTGTCCTACAACATCAATGCATTAAACATCTTTTGCAGCATGTTGCCTACACATCCCTTCCATAGCTTGCACTGTGTACATTCCAGGCCTCAATTTTAAGTATAAGTTCACACATAGCTTTTGCCCTATGCAGCCATCTCATCTCTTTGTGTTTCTTCTATTTCATCTTCTTTCCCATGTGGGTGTCAAATATCTCCTAACCTCTTACCCTAAATCTATGCATGTTTTTAAAATCTTGGTTGTACTATCCTTTTTTTCTTTTACTCTCTTCCTACCCACACCTCCCAAAGGTTAGGTGCCCACAGCTAGGCAGGACTCATTTTGTTCATTTCTGTATCTTCGTAGTCTGGCAAATGGTAAGTATATAATAAACATCCTTCAAATGACTTAATTTTAATAATAGTTATGGAAATGAATGAAACGATGGGTGAATATCTTGAGTATAAGTTGCAATTTATTGCCAAAACATTTCCTAGGATAATTAAGATAACTTAAGTCATACTCATTGCAACCAGGGAGCTTTGGGGATCTCAGTTGAACTCCACCTTGTGAGTCCTTGGATTTTAATCCCATGGAACTGAAGGTATAGTTGGGACAATGATTTAATAAACAAAGCCTTAAGATATAAAGTAAAGTCAAATCCTCATTCCAATCAAATCCTAATCATACCAGGAATACCAACATAGTGTTTCCTTATTTTATATGATGCTTTAATTCAGTACTTTTCAAAGAATGTCCATGGACATCTGAAGGGTCCTGAAGACCCTTTCAGAAGATCCACAATGTCAAAATTATTTTCCTAGAAATCCAAAAACCTTGTAAAAACATATGATATAATAATGATAATAATTTAAAAGTGATAAAAATTAATAATAATATAATTCAGTTTTTGTGTCAGGCATCTTACCAGACGCTTTAGTGTTTTATCACATTGAATTTCACAACAAATCTATAAAGTAAGAATAATAGTCATTTTTTCTTATAGAAGAAGGAATTAAGGTTCAGAGTCATGCATCAAGTTACAGAGTTAAAATATAGTAAAGGTGGTCAGAGAGGAGAGGGGAGGGGATAATGGGGGGAAATGATGAAGGGTTTACAGGAATAATTATAAAGGACATATGGACAATAACAAAGGGGGATAGAAATGGGAGAGGGAGGCAGGGAGGTGTAGTGGTGGGGGGAAAGACAGAAAACTGTACTTGAACAATAAATTTTTGTTTATAAAGACCTTATTTATTTTTAGCGAGAGAGGAAGGGAAGGAGAAGAGAGGGAGACAAACATCAATGTGTGGCTACCTCCTGAGCACCCCCCACTGGGGACCTGGCCCTGAAATCCAGGCATGTGCCCTGACTGAGAATTGAACTGGTAACCCTTTGATTCACAGGCCCATGCTCAATCCACTGAGCCACACCAGCCAGGGCTAAAATCTATTTTTTTTTTAATAAATAAATAAATAAAATAAAATATAGTAAAGGAGAAATGTAAATCCAAGTATATATTATTAATCCACTGACTAAACTTTCCCCTCTATACCCCTCTATATATATATAAATATATATATATATATATTTTTTTTTTGTCTGAGCTGAGTATTTAAGAAATAACTAGGTTTTATCAAGTAGTAGGAATAGGAAGAACAGATGGTCACTCCCGGCACAATGATTAGTCTGTATGAAAATAAAAGTGTTAACTCAGTGAAACACATTTCAAGAACTGCGGGCTGTACCAATAAAGGTTCAAGGGCAAGAAACCAACAGAGCAGATAAGTTTGGAGGGGAGATGGGAGCTAAATTACAGAGTACCTTGTATGCTTAGATAAAATGCTTAGTATTTGACCAGAAACAATGAGTAGGGGACAATTCTAAACCATATATATATATTTTTTCAAAAACAATCTTTATTTGAGAATAATTTTAAATTTACAGAAAAGTTGCAAAGATAGAACAGATGACAGGTCCCAGACATTCCTCACTCAGCTTCTCCTAATTGTTAATATTTCATTATAATTCTGCTATATTTTTGAAAAGTAAGAAATTAGCATTGGTTTAATATCATTAACTAAATTACAGTCTTTGGATTTCACCAGTTTTTCCACTAATGCCCTTTCTTTTTGTGTTCCCGGATCCAACTCAGGATATTACAATATGTTGCATTTAGCAATGTTCAGTAGTGCTAATACCTCTAATCTTTTACAATTTTATAGTACTACCTGTATATTTTTAATGGCATTGCTATACTTCTGAAGATTTTTACTTACAGATTTTAAAAGTGAGATTCTTTATTTTATAATACGTGTAAATTGACATGCAGTTACAAAAAGCAATATAATAAAACTCCTGTATACTTTACCCAGTTTCCACCGATGGCAGTATCTTACAAAACTAAAGTGCAATATTACCATCAGGACATTGGCATTGAAATAAGTAATAAACAGCAGTTCCATTACCACCAGGATCCCTCATGTTCCCCCTTTTTTATGGCCACAGCTACACCCCCCTTGTTAATCTTTCTCAACCCCTGTCAACCATAGATCTGTTTTCCATTTTTATAATTTTGTCACTTCAACAATGTTTATATACGTAGAATAATAAATTTATGACTTTTTGGAGATTGGCTCTTAACAGTTAGCATAATTTTCTGGAGATTTATGTAAGTAGCACATATCAATAGTTCGGTTTTGTGTTGCTGTCTAGTAGTGGGTGTATCACGTTTGTTTAAATATCCGTCCACTGAAGGATGTCTCTTTCTGATTATGGCAAATAAACATGATACAAAGATTTGTAAACACTTTTTTTTTCTGTAAACATGAGTTTTTATTTTCTGTCCTAGAAATTTATCCTAAATGTTTAGGAGTACAGTTGCTGGGTTATATGATAGTAGAAAGTTTATTTGTTTAATTTATTTTGAAGAAACTGCCAAACTGTCTTCTAGATGTACCATTTTACATTCCCACCAGCAATTTATGAATGATTGGCATAATTTTTTTGGACATCTTCATAGTTATTCCATGATGTTTCATTATATTTTTGATTTGCAATTCCCTGTTAGCTAATGGCATTGAACATCTTTTCATGTGCTTATTTATTATCTACATAAGCTCTTCAGTGAAGTATCTCATCACGACTTTTTCCCATTTTCTAGTTGCAGGTTTGGGGGGAGCTTTGTTTGTTTTTGTTTTTACTATTAAGTTTTGAAAGTTTGTGTTTTCTAGATGCTAGTCCTTCAACAGATTATGTGGTTTGAAAATCCTTTCTCCCAATCCGTAGGTTGTCTTTTCATTTCCTTCCCGTGGGCTTTCATAGAGCAAAGCATTTATATTTGATGAATTCCTATTTATCAACTTTCATTTCATGAATCATGCTTGTGTCAAATCTAAGAATTATTTGTCTAGCTCTAGAAAAAGACTTTCTCTTATATTTTTGTTTTTTTTTCCTAAAGGTTTTATAGTTTTATGTCTCACATTTAAGCCTGTTACCTACTTGAGCTAGTTTTTGTATAAGACATAAGGTTTCAATTGAGGTTCAGTTTTAATGTCTATGGATATTCAATCCTCCCAAAATGTTCAAAAATCATTTATTGAAAAGGCCAACCTTCCTCCATTGAGTGAATTGCTCTTGCAGTTTTGTTAAAAATTATTGGCCATATTTGTGTTAGTCTGTTTCTGAGTGTTCTATTCCATTGATTTTCAAGTATTTCTCCATTAATACCATTCTGTTTTGATTGCAATAGCTAAATAGTAGCCTTGATTTCATTAACCATAGGTTTTTAAAAAGAGATACAGCATAAATTTACCATCACTCTCTTTTTGCGTTATATATTATAGATCTACACAAAAGGCAAATGATTTTTACTAATTCTGTATATCTGGAAGTGAAACAATGAGGTGTCATGGAAAATGTTCTGGACATAAATCTAGGTTCAGTTGTCAGGCAAGTGTTCTTAGTATTTAACAAATTAAATAAAATATTTCTTTAGGATGTTATACCCTGGAAAATAAAAGTACCAAAGTCTTTCTTTAGATTTCATCGACCGGTACTACAATTCAAATCTTAGCCTTTCTTTCTCTTGGTGTGTTTTTTAAATTAATTTACTTTTTTTCAATGACAGTGTACATTCATTACTACTTTATCCCTGTTTCAGGTGTACAGTTTAGTGGTCAGACAATCACATACCCTACAAAATGCTCTCTCTTAGCGTTTTAAATAAGCCATCAGAGTATTACATAGATTTAAAAACCTTTAAATTAAAAATATGTATCTCTTACAAATATAAAGTGAACTTAATTTAATCTGGTTTTATAGTCTTTTTTTTAATTTAAAGAAGTAACTCTTTTACAGTTGAAGGAATAATTCATTGCATAATATACATATAGTTGTTATGCACATATAAACTTTCGATGCTAATTAAGACAAGTTGGAAAAATATCCAAGGGGGAAATAGAGTTTTATTGGTATGTAAATTTGAAATAGCAAGAGAATTGCTGTGGGGAAGAAAATTTTATAATGAAATAATCCAAAAGTTATTATGATTATATTACAAAGTCTTGTCTGTTAGTATCATAGCATACAATTAAAAATGTAAATGAGAATGCCTTGCAAAAGAAAAATTGTGAAAGCAGGCTCTATTATGATTGTGAAAGTTAGCCTAAGTTCTAAACTCTTTGGAACAAGAAAATCAGCAATAAAATGTAGGAGAATTATGTCTTTGACTCAAGCTAAAACAATGTGGATTAATATGGACTCTGCTACAAGTCATTCATTCATTCAACAATTATTTATTGAGTGAGTACCTACTATATGCTAGGCATTATTCAAGGTACAGAACAACAAATAGGGTGGATTCTATCTCTAGCCTCAGGGTCCTTATCCTATTGGCTCATGAATTTTTACTCTTCCAAATTACCTCATAATGATTTGACTACTTGAAGTTGGCATACTATACCAATTTAGCACTATTCTCATTTGTTTCCAAGTTAACATTGTTCCCAGATCCTCTTGAATATGTATTTCCAGTCTACATCCTTCACAAAATATAATCTTAATATAATATATTTTTATTTTTATCTATTATATGTTTCTAAATTTTGTTTTAAATGCAGGTAAATTTTGTGTATACTTTTCCCTGTGATTAAAAAATTATACTGAATTGAGTTATTCTCATAAATATTTTAGTATTAAATATTTTGAGACTATCACAAATATATTACAAATTATAAAATATAAATTTATATATAAAAGTAATTTATTAGAAATGACAACTTTTTATAAGATGGATGAAGATTTTTCCTCTATTAGTCATGAACCTGTGATTAAATATTATTTAATGTTAGAACTGAGAGTTACATTAGCAAAACATTTACATATCACTTTTTTCCTATTTTTCAATTTTGTAAATGGAAGGGCTGTGAAATACTGTAGACATAAGTAAAGAGCTGGGTAGAAGAGGTTCTGTTTTTCAATTGACACCAAATTCCTTGAAATCATTCTGGATCATTGCCAAAAATCACATGTGAAAGAAAGTAATTTTAATGACCAGTTAACCACCTGATAAATCTTCCTTTAATTTTGATTAAAGCAATTATAAATCATTTGACTTGCAAAAATATTTGTTATCCAATACTAACACTAATATTTTGAAATGACATTTTGCTCCCCCCAAATATTTTACACCATGGATAAATGCATCATGGTATATTTTGGGGGAAAATGCTATAAATCTTACATTGTAAGAGTACAAAGGAAAGAAAAAACTAGCATTGCTGATTAATTATAAGGATCTAGCTCAGGTTCAAACTTAATTTGGACTCTTTGATAACAATCTCCCCTGAGCACTTTACCTGTTTGAGCTCATTTAACCTTCATATGCATCTGTGATATAAGAAATCATTCTAATTCTACTGAAGAAGAATGTGAGGCTTAGAGAAGGTAACTTCCTATCAAAATTAAGGGCAGAGCTGGGGTTTGAACTCAAGTTTATTCCTCTTTGCACTTAAACATGTTGCTAGTCACCACTTTTATTTCTATAATCTTAAAATAAAAACCTGATATGTGTGTGGTGAGATAGTTGCTTGAGAAAGTATTTGGTTCTGCATACTGTTTGAGAAAATGATTTGGTTCTGCATACTATTTGAGGTGAATGATTTTTTCTCCTTGATTTATAGTTTGGATAGCCATCCTTTGATAATTCATTCCAGTGTTATATCTATAAATTGTAAAAGAAAATGCTATTAATGAAAATAATCTTTTATTTAAAATATATGCCATTCAAAAAATCAACTTTAAGGTAAATTGGTCCATTACTAATTCAAGAGAGACTGAGTCTAGGATTTAATGTCATATAAACTTGCATACTTCCAGTCAAGATGGAGGCATAAATAAATATGGCTCACCTCCTTGCACAACCATATAAAAATTACAACTAAACTATAGAACAGCCATCACTCAGGACTGTCAGAAACCAAGCTGAATAGATGTCTTACAACTATGGAATTAAAGAAATCTCATCCATCAAACTGGTAGGAGAGGCGCAGGCATGGAGATGCATAATTGGCTGGTTTCATTCCCACGTGTAGTAGACAAAAATTCAGCAGGGATATTTGGGAGCAAGGAGTCTCAGCCCCACATCAAGCCCCCAAGCCAATAGTTCCAGTGCCAGGAAGATAAGTCTTAATAAGTTCTGGCTGTAAAAATCAGCAGGGGTTTAGTTGGTAGAAAAAACTTCTGGAGTCCCAAGCATTTCCTTTTAAAGAACCCCCTACACAGACTTACTCAGACTCACTCCTACTGAGCTCCAGCACCGGGGTAGCACCTTGAAAGACAGCAGTGACATATGCAGAGGAACTGCAGTATTTGGCATCAAGGCAATAGCTGGGGGACAGCTTTCTCCCAGACAGAAACCGTCCCCTAACGCAGCCACAGACTGCAGGCAGGGGCCATATCTGAGACTCCATTGACCTGGCTAATACTGGTAGCCCCACTTTGGAGATCCCCTGAGGCTTCGCCCCACTCAACTTATGGTCCCACCCAATCTGTTAACAGTGGCTTTACCAGATGAATGGTTGGTCTTGGCTTGTGCTATCATTTAGAATCAGAGGGCAGATAAAGCACTTCTCAGACAAGGAAAAACTAAAGGAGTTCATCACCACCAAACCATTATTATATGAAATGTTAAAGGAACATATTTAAGAAAAAAGATAAAATCTATGAAAAATAAAATGGCAATAAATACATATCTATTAATAATTGTATCTAAAAAGCAAATTAAGCAAACAGAACAGAGACAGAAACATGGATATGGAGAAATTTTAATGATTACCAGATGGGAAGGGAGTATGGGGGAATGGGTAAAGAAGTGAGGGAATTAAGAACTACAAATTGGTAGTCACAGAATAGCCATGGGGATGTAAAGTATAATGTAGGAAATGGAGAAGCCAAAGAACGTACACACACGACCAAGGGACATGAATGAAGGTGTGGGGATTGCCTGAGGGAGTGGGGGTACTGGGTGGAGTGGGGCAAAGGGAAAAAAATGGGATAACTGTAATAGCATAATCAAAAACATATAAAAGTAAAGTCATATAGACTTACTCACTTTTTAAAAATAATTTTAATGTTGTTCAAGTACAATTTTTTGCCTTTTCCCCCATCTCTCCCCACTACTCCAGCCATCCCACCTTCCTTCCCTGATTCCACTCCTCTTGGTTTTATCCATGTGTCCTTTATAATTGTTCCTTAAAACCCTTCACCATCCATTACTGTATACCTTGATGCTTTATTAAATATAGGACACATTGTATGAATTACCTAATCTCTGAGCCTTATTATCCTCATCTGTAAAATGCAGCTAATAATAAGGTAAACATGAAATTTTATGAGATGGCATGCACAAAACGTTAACAGAGTGAATGGCATAGAATAAGTACCTGGAGTCAAGGGCAGTGGGTGCTGAGAGGAGGTCAAATTGAAAAGGCCTAGGAGCTGATCACAGAGTACCTTGTATACCTAGATAAGAGGTATAATCTTTGAATAAGAGTATGGTAAGGAATGGTTTCTACTTATCATTTTTTAAAAATAACTTTTTCATTTGATTGTAATTTTATATTTACAGAGAAGGTGCAAAGATAGTACATACAGTTCCTTCACCCCCTTCCACTAATAGTAACATCTTACCTTTGTCAAATAATAAAAGAACATGGTATAGTACTATCAGCAAACTACTAGTCGTATTGTTTTTATAATGTAAGAATTATTAGGAAAGTCAATAATCCTTTTATTTTATCAACATAACTCTTTTGGGATTTTTTTCTTTTAGATCTTCTCTTTTTACCAACATCAGGTAGCCATTGAAGTTGAGTATGTCAGGACTTTTCTGCTCTGCTTAATTCTCAGGAAGCAGTCAGTGAAGATCCTCTTATTACTTTAAAAAATTGGTTAAATATAGTTTATATCTTTTTTTATTTATTTTTATTTTTTAAAGATTTTATTTATTTATTTTTAGAGAGAGGAGAAGGGAGAGAGAAACAGCAATGTATGGTTGCCTCTCACATGGCCCTCACTGGGGACCTGGCCCACAACCCAGGCATGTGCCCTGACTGGGAATCGAACCGGGACACCCCGGTTCCCAGCCCGCGCTCAATCCACTGAGCCACACCAGCCAGGGCAATATAGTTTATATCTTGTTAATTAATCAGAACATAGTTACTTAAATTTAAATCCTTATTTTTAACTATTTAAATTAAGAGTGGGTGACTGAGATATTATATTTGTCCCTAATACTTCCAATGTTTAAAGTTATTTTTCAAATATAAAGCTCAGAGGTAATTATTAAAATGTGCACTGAAGTTTTAGTCAGTGGACAGAATAATAGGTGGGCAGGAGTCAAACATCTGTACATGAAAAGCCTCTATTCACCTCACAATCCTCAAATCTCCAGAGTCTCCCAATTCTCTTTACCCTACATTTAAAATTTCACAGTTCTTTGTGGACTGAATGACCCAGGCAATACGATGCCTTTGATTTCTGAGCTTTTTGCTATGGTTAGGCCAACGTGGGCTCCATAGGAAGAGGTTGATAATTAGAAAAGACTATGACTGAACCTCATCAGCATTAGAAAATATGTTCATGTCTGTTACAGGCCTCCATGTGTCTGCTCAGTAACCCATTAATTTTGGCACAAATCCCCACTGGGAAATGATAAAAAGAGTCTGTTTTCCCACACAAAGGAGTTTAAAGTACTCCTTTCTACTGCAATACAGGACAGTAACAGACAGAAATATACAGAAGCGTCAGACCTGGGCATAGAGAAAGGCAGAACCAGAGTATTAAGCAGATAGACTAAAAGAAAACTCTGAGCAAAGCTGAAGGCTTTTCTGTCAATTGTGGGGAAAATGCTGAGAAAATATAAATGGCATGCAGCCCTTCAAAGATGGCCAGCAACAATAGGACGCACATAAAAAAGAGTGTAGACCCAAATAATTTCTCCTCTCAAGGGTCATAATTTCTTTTTCAAATGCCTTAGAAAATTTATAACAGACTCACAGAATATATATAACTGATATGTGAATTTGTATTTAACTTAGAAAATAAAGTTTAATTCATTATTCCAGTAAATAAATGGTTGGCTCCAGTGTCTCAAAAATTATTTTGTTTATTTTGGAATTAAAAGTTAAATCCTCTGCATGCTCTGAAAACACGGTGGTGAGATGAGCTTGACCCTCCATTACCTGTGAGGCTTCTGGTCTTGTAACACACTGGTTGCTGTCAGGGTCAGCTAAGCATTCATCACAACACTCAGCGCTCTTACTTTCCTTTCACCTGCCTTTGACCTTGCCACATTCATTAGGTTTGTATTATTACTTAAGAGTTACTAGAGCATCAGAAAGAAAACTGCATTGCTCAACAAGAAAATGGATTCTAGATCACTGTGAAATGGATTTTTAGTAGAAGTGAGACTGTTTTAGAGAAAGTGGGAGGTAAATTAAGGACCTCGATGACACTCCATTGCAGTTTTGTCTTCTCTAACACAGGAATGAGTTTTCAACCTTAAGGCATGGAAACTGAAGTTAGGAATCATGCAGTGAATGTCAGCTCTTTGATTCACTGGGTTGATGTTTTTTGACTAGTTGCTTACCCTGTCTGAGCCTCAGTTTCTTCATCAGTAAAATGGAGTTTGTGCATATCAAATAGAGAATGTGAGGATTATACAACATAACTGATATACAGCTCCTTGTTCAGTAACTATCCCTGGAAAGGGACTGGGCCTGGAGCAGGAATGTCTTGGGCTGGCCTGTAGTGTGTGGGTTCTTGACGTCATACAGGGAAGATTCCACAACACGAGTCCAGGTGATTTGGAGAGCACATTTTTTAAAGCTGGGGACAGTGAAACAAAGGACGGACTTAGAAAAGAAGAAGCAAGAGGAGAGAGCCTAGGTGGGTTTCTTTGGCTCTCTAGAAAAGAAAAAAGTTATAGTAAAGAAGTGAGCCAAGCTGGGGTTGTATGGATTCATTGATAATTAAGAGTCACAGTGACAGAAGTGGGCCAAGAAGGAGCTGCTGTTAGCTCACTGAAAAGTCAGTGGAAAGAGGGCCTTAAAGACAGGTTAAGGGGGTCAGCCTAGAATGAGCTGCTGCTGCCCGCTGCTCCCCTGGTTGCAGCTCTCATGGGGACCTGTAGGGTTCAGAAGAAGAGGAAAAACATACATGCCCAAGAAAAGGAGGGGCATGGGTATGATCCAAGGAGAGTACATGGTGGGTTCTTTGTCTTGAAGGTTTTTATGTTTTCTAAAGTTGGGAATTTTAGGGGGTGTCTCCGTGAAGTATCTCAATAGAATATTCATAACTTTTCCAGGTATGTCTGTTAATATGCTGATTCATCAAAATGTACATATAGAGGGGTTAGGGTCGTTCTCTGGTCAGTTTCATCTCCAAAGAATGTCACCAAAGAGGTACCCAAATGGAGGTGGGTATGCCCCTTTAGGGTCTAGAATGTGTAAACCCATTTGCTCCTAAGTGTCCTTGGTTAGGGAAGGTGAGACCTTGCTACTTATATCTGACGAAATTGCTCAACCAATTTGTTCAGCTACCTATCTCATTTCCCCATTCCACCTTGCTAAGGAATTTTCCTAGCTTCTTACTACCCTGCTTCCATATAAGGCACTCAAAGCATTACCTGCTGTCTTCCTTCTGTCTAACATCGACAGTTTGAATGTGTTACGTGTTGTTTAGTCTTCCCTTACTCCTGTTGGCCCCATGAATGAGCGACGTCCACAATATTCTGGCTTCAAAGCCTTGCTCAGCTCCTGTAGATGCAACCTTTTAGATCAACCTTTTAGAGTAGGCTAATTGTGAGGAAGATTGATTTGCTACAAATGGAGGAAAAACTTAATTACTACAAGTGAAATACGCAGACTTTTCTATATTGTGTCAGATAAAGCAGGTGACATGCCTAAGGATTTATAAACAGAAATGATAAGTGGAAGTGAAAAATTCTATGCAAGATTTGTGTAAGATCAAATGCCTTGGTGATGGAGGTATGTTGGTGTGCAAGAGAAAGTAATTCTTCTCTTTGCCTATCTTTACTATGGCATTTTGAAGTCAAATAACATTCTTTTTTGTTGCCAATATAGAGCCTGAGAGTTCCTAGGGAATTCTATACTTATTGCATCTGTCTTCCTATACAAGGTTTTCTTCCAGAGCAAATGGCCCCTCATTCAATGCTGAAGGCAATACAGTATGGTAGCTTAAATTAAAATGTCAATCTTTGAACTGTAGGAACTATGCTTCTCACCTGCTAGCGTAATTTACTCAGAGCAAGTCTCGACCTCTTGCACATGATAACGCTTCCGATATTCCAAACTTTCATATCTGATAGCAAGTATATAAGTCCCTTGAAATTTAAATGTATGTATTTCACTTTGAGTGAAATTTAATTCTTTAAAATTAACCCAGTTTTTTTTAAAGACTTTGGTTATCATAATCAGATTTTAAAGGTGCCCTAAGTTGAAACCATCTAGGATGAATTTCTATAGTTTATTTAGAATCGGAGAAATTCTTTCATTTAGAGAAAGGGTCTTCTGTAATATCTTTGAATGAATCTACTATTTGAAAACACAATTTTGCTGGAATCTCATTTTATGCACACCAGAAATAGTATTTCATATAATCTATAAGAAAATTAGAACAAACTTTAAGTTTCTACCCAAATATTGACTAGTGTTCTAGAGATAAAATTATTAATTTTCCCTCTTGCCAAGCAAAATTATTTAGGGGAAATATGCTAAGCCTAGAAAAAAATCAGCATACCTAAGTATTTTTATTGTATTTATAGGGAAATAATGGTCGGAATAAGTCTTCACTATAAGTCTAAAAGAACTATTTTATCTCTGAAAAAGTGTTTTATGTGTTGAATTTACTTCTAAATTGCACTGGTACAATATAAAAAAACTTTGGATTCTAATTCAGCAAACAATTATCGAATGTTGCTTCTATGTATAATGGAGTGCTACTAATCATAAAGAACACAATGTTGAAAAACAGCCTCATCAGATTCCTCACAAATCTATCGTGGGTGAAATTTACATAATAACAGCTATTATTGATTTGTTTTTTACCAAGCCTCATGTTCAGCGCCTAGACTTTTAAATGCATTTCTTACAACAACCCCGTTTAGTAGATACTATTATCTTCATTTATTAGATAAAGACACAAGATCTTTTGAATATAAGATTTGAGCTACCAAATTCCTCTTTTAAAAAAGTAGAGTTTAAGAAAGAAGAGCAAAAACTCCTAAGACTGAAGTACATTTCAGCAAGAGTTTAGAGCCTATTACTCAGTACATTTTGAGAACTCTGAAAAGGAAACAATAAAACACAATAATAAAATTTAAATAGACATCATACTGTTTTAAATAGTTTAGAAATATAAAGGTACGAGAATCTGTAGGCACAATGTATTTGGATATTGACAATGTATTTAACAAGGTTTCTGATAATATGCTCACATCTAAGATATCAAAATGAGAGATAGAAGATGCAGGTAGATTCATAACTTCTTTGCTAATGATAGCAAATATGGAGATTCTGTAGTAGTTAGGTATTTGGGGTCTGTGTTTGGAATCATAATTGTCTTCCTTATGCCTCACTTTCTTTCTTTGTAAAATTATGACAGTACCTCCATTATTGAATACTTATAAAATATTTGTCCTGGTTATTACTGAGAATCAGTATCTGTTACTGATGGCCCATGTTACTCTCTCTCTTGGAAATGTATATGCAATATTTACATTATATACACACTCATATATTTACACATACATACCAGAACTATGCATAGAGTTAAGTTATTTACATTGTTTGACCAGACTAAGATTATGGGGGAAAGCAGTGAATTACAAAAATGTAAATTTTGTACAGCAGTCTCTTCTCCATCTTTAATACTAAAAGATATTCTCTTTGAATTCCGGATAAACATCTTACACCATTTCAAAATCTCAGCTAGCACAACAATAACCTAATACTGCAAAGTTTCCATAAGCGCTATTATAAAACATGGATGCATTTATGATTAGAACAATAGAGGGAATGCATACTTTAGGCAGTGGCCATGACTCTGAATCTTGTAAAACACAGAAACAATTTTAGGAAAACTGGTAGATTTCATTTGATGAGTTTAATATCCTTGAGTCCAATGGCATTGACTCAATAATTTGTTCTTCAAAGAGACAGATCATCAAGGGTAAACTTGTAATCTGCCCCTGTTTTATCTATCAGGACTTTGAGCATCTCCCTAATATTATCTACAGCCATAGTTTCTCCAAGCAGTGTAAAAGTCTTTGGGGCCCTGGCTGGTGTAGCTCAGTGGATTGAGCGCGGGCTGGGAACCAGATGGTCCCGGTTCGATTCCTGGTCAGGGCACATGCCTGGGTTGCGGGTCAGGTCCCCAGTGAGGGCCATGTGAGAGGCAACCATACATTGCTGTTTCTCCCTCTCTTTCTCCCTCCCTTCTCCTCTCTCTAAAAATAAATAAATAAAAGCTTAAAAAAAAAGTCTTTGGGGAGCAGGCAAAGAGGCAAACAGCTACTGAGTTAAGATCAGCTGTGTTTAACTTACCCTTCAGCACTGTTTCTAACTCCCCTACCTCATGGGAGTCAAATCTACCAACAGAGGAGATCTAGAATGAGCCAGATTCTGCAGGATTTGCTGCCTTTTCTGATATGATCCCTTGAAGGCTTACCCTTGGAAACTATAGTCAAAACTATATTTCTTAGCTGGCCCTCCAGCCTGGCTCCTCCTGTGTGGTCTTCCAGACCACCAGAGCAAAATCTCTGTACTGGACACTGTCGATTTACTCTCTTTCAGTGAGCCTGTGTTCATCTTTTGTGGTTGTTTACTCAATTGTGGGGACTTGAGAGAAGCGGTATTTAGATGTAAACTATTAGGATTTTTGAGGAGGTAAGGATGCTGAACATGAAATGAGATGGCTTTAATGATTAACACTAGAAGTATTTAAGCAGAATCTGAATGATTATCTGACAAGAATAAAGTAGAAGATGAGATAACCTAAAAATTATCTTTGAACTTTAAAAGAGCAAAATTGCATGATCTCGCCAGCATTTTTGTTCTTGCTTAGCCCAGTTCAACTGTTCTTGCCTATGACTGTTCCTTGTTAGACACCAGGAAGTCAAGTGGGTGGCTCAGAATGCAGTTCTCCCCTCAATACCTGGGTAATGTGCTCATTTATCTTGGTAATGTATTCAGTGCCATAGATGTGCTAATTAATGTATCAGAGAGTTGTTTCACTTTTGCAGGGTGTTTTGCATAATGGGTAGCTTTGCTTTGATGATCGTATTGGACAAAAGGCTTATAGCCTTATTTGTCTGATTACTCAGGAATAAGAGGTTCAAAACACACTTTTAGTTGACTAGGGTAAGAGTGAGATGTTATTGCAATAATTTTTCACGGAGTATATCAAAGATCCATTCCACTAAAAACGAATAGTAAGTTAGAGCAGCACTCATGCTATGGAGTTCATCACAGCCCATTGCTTTTATTTAGGCTTATGAAACTGATGCACAGAGAAGCTCAGAGTCACACGAAAGAAGTAAAATTAGAGAGTATATTTTCTATTTAAATATGAAATTTACAGCTCTAGTGTTCTGAATTAACTGAATATTTGTATTTCCTCTTTCATGAAATCATTTTAACTGGTGGAATCCCATCTCTCAAGTCTTAGCAGGACTTGAACATTTATTGAGAAGCAAATGTGCTACTTGGGGTTGGGCTGACGTAAGTAATTTTTTAAAAAATATTTTATTTATTTATTTTTAGAGAGTGGGGAAGGGAGGGAGAAAGAGAGGGAGAGAAACATCAATGTGTGGTTGCCTCTCACACACCCCCTACCAGGACCTGGCCTGCAACCCAGGCATGTGCCCTGACTGGGAATCGAACTGGTGACCTTTTGATTCGCAGGCCACACCAGCCAGGGTTGACCTAAGTAATTTTTTAAAGTATATTTTATTGATTATGCTATTACAGTTGTCCTAATTTTCCCCTGTGACCCCCTGCGCCTGGTACCCCCATTTCCTCCATCTATCCCCCCTTTAGCTCATGTCTATGGGTCATGCATATACTATCTTTGGCTTCTCCATTTCCTTTACTATTCTTAACCTCCCTCTGTCTATTTTGTACCTACCAATTATGCTTCTTATTCCCTGTACCGTTTCCCTCATTCTCCCTCCTCCCCCTCCCCACTGATAACCCTCTAAGTGATCTCTATTTCTGTGATTCTCTTCCTGTTCTAGTTTTTGCTTAGTTTGTTTCTGTTTTTGTTTTTTAGATTCAGTTGTTGATTGTTGAGAGTTTGTTTTCATTTTTTAAAATTGTTATTCAAGTACAGTTGTCTCCATTTTCCCACAACCACTTTCCCCCCACCCCACCAATAATGTTCATAGTTTTGATCTTCTTCTTCTTAGTAAGTCCTTTTAACATTTTGTATAATAAGGACTTGGTGATGATGAACTCCTTTAGCTTTACTTTTTCTGGGAAGCACTTTATCTGACTTTCCATTCTAAATGAGAGCTTTGCTGGATAAAGTAATCTTGGTTGTAGGTCCCTGCTTATCAACACTTTGAATACTTCTTGCCAGTCCCTTCTAGTCTGCAAATTTCCTTTTAAGAAATCAGTTGATAGCCTTACAGGAACTCCTTTGTAGGTAATTCTGCTTTTCTCTTGCAGCTTTTAAGATTCTTTGTTTATCTCTAACCTTTGACATTTTAATTATGATGTGTCTTGGTGTGGTCCTTGTTGGGTCCCACTTATTTGGAACTCTGTACTTCCTGGATTTTTATGTCTATTTCATTTGCCAAATTAGGGAAATTTCATTTCATTATTTTTTAAAATAAATTTTTAATTTCTTATTCTTCCTCTTCAGCTTCTGGAATCCCCATGATTTTGATGTTGGCACTTTTGGAGATGTCCCAGAGTTGCCTTATTCTCTCCTCGTTTTTTGAATTCTTTTTTTTAAATATATTTTATTGATTATGCTATTACAGTGGTCCCATTTTCCCCCCTTTCTTCCCCTCCACCGCCACCCCCCCATTCTCCA
Source organism: Micronycteris hirsuta (assembly GCA_004026765.1). Classification (NCBI taxonomy): domain Eukaryota; kingdom Metazoa; phylum Chordata; class Mammalia; order Chiroptera; family Phyllostomidae; genus Micronycteris; species Micronycteris hirsuta. The sequence goes on from PVJI01005595.1 coordinate 28,341, forward strand.
CCCTTTAGTTTTTGTCCATAGGTCATACACATAAGTTCTTTGTCTTCTACATTTCCTATACTATTCTTAACCTCCCCCTGTCTGTTTTCTACCTACCATTTATGCTACTACTTATTCTCTGTACCTTTTCCCCTTCTCTCCCCCTACCACTCCCCTGTTGATATCTCTCCATGCCTTATATAAATCCCTTTAACATTTCATATAATAAAGGCTGGGTGATGATAAACTTCGTGAACTTGACCTAATCTGAGAAGCACTTTATCTGCCCTTCCATTCTAAATGATAGCTTTGCTGGATAGAGTATTCTTGGATGTAGGTCCTTGTCTTTCATGACTTGGAATACTTCTCTCCAGCCTCTTCTTTTTTTTTTTTTTTTCTTTCTAATAAATGTGTGGTTGCCTCTCACGTGGCCCCCACTGGGGACCTAGCCTGCAACCCAGGCGTGTACCCTGACTGGAAATCGAACCAGCAACCCTTTGGTTCACAGCCTGCGCTCAGTCCACTGAGCTACACCAGCCTGGGCTCCAGCCCCTTCTTGCCTGCAAAGTCTCTTTTGAGAAATCAGCTGACAGTCTTATGGAAATTCCTTTGTAGGTAACTGTCTCCTTTTCTCTTGCTGCTTCTAAGATTCTCTCCTTATTTTTAATCTTGGGTAATGTAATTATGATGTGTCTTGGTGTGTTCCTCTTTGGGTCCAACTTCTTTGGGACTTTCTGAGCTTCCTGGACTTCCTGAAAATCTATTTCCTTCACCAGCTTGGGGAAGTTCTCCTTCATTATTTGTTCAAATAAGTTTTCAATCCCTTGGTCTTCCTCTTCTCCTTATGGCACCCCTATGACTCGAATGTTGGGACGTTTAAAGATGTCCTGGAGGTTCCTAAGCCTCGCCTCAGTTTTTTGAATTCTTGTTTCTTCATTCTTTTCTAGTTGGATGTTTATTTCTCTCTGCTGGTCTACTCCGTTGATTTGAGTACCAGTTTTCTTCTCATCCCTATTGGTTCCCTGCAGATTTCCCCTTATTTCCTTTATGTTATCCTTCAGTTGTTCAAGTAATTGCGACAATCTTGTTTCTTCATTTTGTTCTAGTTGACTGTTTATTTCTTCCTTATGTTCCAAATTGTTGATTTGAACCCTGGTTTCCTTCCCTTCACAGTTGGTTCCCTGTGGATTTTTCTTTATTTCCCTCAGTGCAGCCTTCATTTCTTCTCTTATGTGTTTGTCATGCTCAGTGAGTTCTCTGAGCACCCTGATCACCAGTGTTTTGGACTCTGCATCTAACAGGTTGGGTATCTTTATTTCACTTAGTTCTTTTTCTGGGATTTTGTTCTGGTCTTTCATTTGGGTCATATTTCTTTGTCTCCTCTATTTGGCAGCCTCCCTGTGTTTGTTTCTATGTATTGGGTAGAGCTGCTTTAACTCCCTATCTTGGCATACCTGTTAAGTTGTATCAGGTGGAGCCTTGGGTATTCACCAGAGCAGGGCAACCCAATTTACTGCTTTGTGGTTCAGTATGTGGGAGAGGGCACAGATAGGGGACAATGCATTGTCTGGCTGCTGGAGGCTTGCTCTGCACTTGCTCATTTCCAGTCACTTCACCCCCTTCCTATATGCAGCTGGTGGCCCTCTAGTTGCTTCCTCATTGGTAGTTCCCAGAATGGATGGGTTTGCATACTTTCTAGGACTGTGTAGTTCCTTTAAATGGATTCTCCCAAGAGACCATCAGTTTCTTCTACTACTCCAATACCCACTGGTTTTTCAGCCAGAAATTATAGGCTTTATTTTCTTGGCACTAGAACTCTGGGCTGTCCAGTCTGGACTGGGGTTGGGATTGCTCACTTTCAAGGTTTCCCTCCTGATTTTTATTCACCACATGTGAGTGTGGGACCGCCCATTCTACCAGCCACCACTGCCTCACTGCATCCTGTGTGCCCTGGCTCCCCATCTCTGCCCCTCCTACCTGTCTGGATGAATATTGCTTCTTTAAATTCTTTGTTGTCAGATGTACATACAATTGACTTTTTTGTAGTTCTGGGTGGGTTTTTTTTTTTTTTTTTTTTTTTTTTTTTTTTTTTTTTTTTTTTTTTTTTTTTTTTTTTTTTTTTTTTTTTTTTTTTTTTGAGTTTAGTTGTGATCCTTTTTATGGTTGCCAGGAGGCAAAGAGTGTCTACCTTCACCTTCATCTTGACTGAAAGTTGACCTAAGTAATTTTTAAAATAGTGATTGATTCATTTACTCCGCGATCTGGTAAGTCACAGAATTTCTGATATCCTTATATCATGTTAAGTTTAGTAGTGTTATTTCCAGACATAAGTTACTCTTAAAATATGGTAATTTTTTGAGACAATTGATCTAAAAAATGAAGAATAAAAGCAGCAGAAGGAAGACTATTATATAGATTTCTTCTCCAAGAAAGTTAAAATACAGAAAGTTTTAAGAGATCCTGATCCCTTCATAGAAAATCAATTGCTAAGAGACTGAATTGTTTTCTATTGCTGTGTAACAAGTAACCCAGATCTCATCAATTTAAAAGAACAATTCATTATCTTACAGTTTCTCTTGGTCAGAAATCTGAAAGTAACTTACTGGGTAATTCTGGCCCAATGGTCTCTCCTGAGTTTCTCCTGAAGACTCGGCTGGGGGAACAGTCTCTCCCAGGCTCTCTCCTTGTGTTCGTTGGCAGGACTCAATTCCTCAATGATGGCAGGAGATTTCAGTTCTGCGCCAAACACATGGGCATCTCCACAGGTTACCTGAATGTTCTCACAATACATTAGCTGGTTTTAGTAGACCTAATGTGCCCAAGGTGGAGGCCTGTCTTTTTATATTCTAATCATGGAAGTAACTGATTATCACTTCGGGTGTATTCTATTCATTGCAGATGAGTCAATCAAACCAGCCAACATTCAAGAAGAGAGTAACTAAGCACTGTTTGTTAAAGGAGGAGTAGCAAAGAATGTTGACATAATATTAAAAACATCACATGGGCATCTTCAGGGAGAAATGTTTACAGACCAGTATGACTTAGTTCAGTTAATTCCAGCTTTGGGGTAAACAGTCTGGTACAGGAAAAAACACTGATCAGAAGAGAGAAAAGACATAATTTCTTGTTCTGATACTGATTCCATATGTGGTCAGTTAATTTGTCTGAAACCTTAGTGTGAATACAAGTTACCGTGAAGGATTGGTAAAACATGGGATTCCAGGTCCCGTGCACAGACATCCTCATTCGGGTGGGCCCCAAGGAAGGCCAGAGATTGAATTTCTAAGGGCTCAGGTCATGCTTTGCTGCCAGTCTAGGACCAACTTGAAATCTCAAGCCCCCAAATGTGGCCTATGGCCAGCATATTAGTATCACCCAGGAGCTTTTAGAAATGTAAAAATCTTAGGCTCCACCTAGATCTACAGAATGAGAAGCAGCAGTTTAACACCATCCCCAGGTTGTGAGCATTAAAGTTTGATGAGCACTGTAGTCTTGGAGGTACGGTATTGCTTAGCAGATCAAGACCTCAGTTTTCACCTTTGTTAAAATAGCAGTGTTGATCTTATTTTGATTCTAACATCCTGTGGATTAAAAGTTAGGGTTTGAAGGCACACTTGTAGGAATGCATTGTGCTTGTGCAGATCTTAGTTTCTGCACGGATGTGGTGGGTGTCCCGTAGCATTCTGCCTTGGTTAAGGTAAGAAAGAAATGATGTGATGAATATAACGTTCCCAGCTTCCGTTTGAACAGAGAGCTACAGTCTGACATTGGTTTTATACTTTTTCATGAATATTCAGGTTGCAGCTAGCACAGAGCTGTTTGCGAAATTGCTTATTTGTTATGTTGGTTCCACCTATTTGATTAGTTAATTTGGTAAATTTAATGATGCTTTAACTGAAATGATTCCAGTTAATGATTATTGATTTGAACCTCAGGAAGAGGGAACTAAAATTGATTCCCCGGTAATTATAACTTAAAAATATATACATGAAGTGTGTGCAGATGCTAACTGATTAAAGATAATGAATATTTAAAAAACTGATATAAAATTGAGACCAAATTGGAGGGAGGCAGATTGTGAGTCGGAAAGTAATTAAAACAAAAATGAGATATGACTGACCAACAGTTAAATTTGTTGGCCTGTCAAGTGGGGGGTGTTCTTCCCTACTGGGAGTGTTCAAGCTAAAGTTAGATGCCTGATTTTTAAACTTCCTTGCCCTTTTTTTTCGTTCATAACACTGTCTCTCATACCCTTCATTGCAGCTATGTGATTCTAATTGTAGCATTCTGTATTAATATAGATTAAGTATTGGGTCAGACATTCAAAACTAACAATGACTTTAACAAGTCATATATGTATTTCAATTTCACATGTAAGACTGAACTGAGCCTTTTCCCATAAAAGCCTCTAGTAAATTGTTAGGGGCCCAGGTTCTTTCTATTTGGCTTCTCTACCACAACAGATGGCTTCTCCTCACATCCAAATTGTAACTAAAAAGAAAAAGACAAGGCCAACTATCTTTTTCATTTGTCTGGTTGTTGGCCGTTCATTTAAAGCTTTAAGATGCATACCTCACTTTTCCCTGTTCTGCTGGGTAATCTGGTAGATGACCTTGGCAGGTAGGGTATTTTCCTGTGTCTCCCTTGAGTGGCGTTTTTTGCAGCTGCATTTCCTCTGTACCCCTGACCTCATACAGATGTCCAAGGCCCGTAACTCAGTTCTCACTCGCAGTGCTCAAGCAGCCATCAACAGGGAGCCTCGGTTCTGAACTTCTGGTATCCCTCTATTTCTATGAGTTGAAGTGGTGGTGTCCTTCTGTTGTTAATCTTTAATAGGTAAAGGTCTATCCAGTGTATATATATAAATGTAAATATAAGTATATATCTTATTTAGTGAGCTTGGATAGTTTGCAACTTTGGCTTCTCAAATCTTTTGTCGCTGTGTAACAGATTCATTCTATGAAATACCTTCTGCTTGAAACACGTGGACTAGTCTCCTTTTAATAGCTGAGCTATGCCTGATAGAGTATGTGAAACTGAATTCCACACATTAGTTTGGCACTTTTGTTGGACTACCAGTGTGGCCACAGCTAGCTTTAAAAGATGATGGGTAGAACTTCCAGTACTTCGTTGAATAAGAAAGGTGAAAGTGCAAAGCACAATGGGAGAAGGGTTTTCAGGAACTACTATAAAGGACACATGGACAAAACCAAGGGGGAGGATGGAAGCAAGGGGAGGAGGTGGGTTTGGATGGGGTCGGGGGAGTCGAGGGGAGAAAATGCAGACAACTGTAATTGAACAACAGTAAAGTAATTAAAAAAAAAAAGAAGAAAGGTGTAAGTGAACACCCTTGCCCTGTTCTGATCTTAAGGGGAATGCGTATAGTTTTTGCCTGTGTGGACACATAACGATGTCACTTATTTCATTGGTGATAGGGATATTTATGTCTTTTTTCTTTTTGGTTAAAATTCAAATTTTTTAGAAAATATGCAGCTTTTGGTTAAATTGATTAGTATCTATTGCTTTTCCGTTTTTAGTTACAACATAAAGCTATGCTCATAATTTTATTGTTTCTTTCTGCTTCATTTAAATTTATTGTCTCTTCTATCTCTAATTCCTTAAATTGAAATTTAGATTATTGATTTAAGATCTTATTTTATAAGGTAAGCATTTAATGGTATAACTTTCAAAAATTTATTTAGCTGCATCGTACACATTTTAATGGTATTTACATTTTTATTTAGTTTAATTTGTTTTTTCCTGAGACTACCTCTTTGACCTTTATTATTTAGAAGTCTGTCATTTAGTTTTCAAACATTTGGGGACTTTCCAGATATCTTTCTATTATTTATTTCCAGGTAAATTTTACTATGGTCCAAGAATATACTTCATATAATTTTTTAGTTTTGTGAAATTTAAAGTTTATTGAATTTCTCAATATATATTGTTTATCTTGGTAAAGGTTCATGTGTACTTGAAAACAATGTATATTCTGCTGTTTGGGGGTAGAGTGTTCAATTATATGTCAATTAGGCCAAGTTGGTTACTTTTTGAGGTTTTAGATGTTTGAGATTTCCTATAAATGTCCAGATTTTATTGCCTCTTTGTTCTATAATTTATCGAGAAGTCTCAAACTATAGTTGTGGATTTATATATTTCTCACTTCTGTACTAACAGTTTTGATTTATGTATTTTGAGGCTAATTGTTCATTGCATACACAATTAAGATTTTTTTATGTCTTAGAGAAATGATCCCACTATGCAACTTTCTATGCCTGATAATATTTTTGTTCTGAATTCTACTTATTCTAGTATTAATATTGCTATTCCAACTTTCCTTTGATTAATGTCTGTTCACTACATCTCTTTCCATGCCTTTTATTTTACCATATATAAGGCTTCATATTTTAAGTGAATTATATATAGCATAGAATTATATGCCTTAGATTTTTATCAAATCTATCTTTTAACTAGTGTGTTTAGAACATTCACACTTAATATTATTAATATGGTTATATTATAATCTAAAAATCTGGTAGGTATGTTGTAGTTCCATTGTTTTTTCATTTTTTGTAATATTCTGACTACTCTTGTGTAGCTATGCATTTTTAAAGGAAATTTTCAGGGAGTTTTTTCTTCTTTGACACTTTAAAGATGTCACTTTATTTTCTTCCAGCTTGTAGATTTCTGAAGAGGACTCTGTTATAATTCTTATTCTTATTCCACCATATATAATTTAATTTTATTCTGTGGCTACCTGAAGAAATTATATTTGTCTTTGGTGCTCAGCAGCTTGTATATGATGTGACTAAATATGGTATTTTGGGCATTCTGCTTGTTGCTCTGAGCTTCTTGGATCTGTGACTTGTTTTCTATCAATAATATTGGAAAAGCATTATGTTTTACTTCTTTCTGCAGGTATCTTTCCATTTGTTGATTTTGGCAAAGTAATTGCCCTGTGACCACAGCACTTTGATGGGTTCAACAACATTTGTGAACTTGATGTTTGCCTGTCTTATTTTTGTTGTCATACTGCGAGTGGTGCACATTCTAGCTCCCTACACCCCTGGGAAGAATATGGATTATGGTATAGTTTTAAGTCTGGAAAATCTTATTACTTAAAATCCTGTATAAATCCTTTCTATTCTACTGTCTCTCAGAAACAATGACAGTTATGGTAGAGTCCTATGAAACAACAGGTTCGGATGGGAAGATAGCACCCTTAATTTAAGTTTTGCTTCTGTAGAGGCTGCAATGTCTGGCTAACATTTTTTAATTAAAAAGGTTTGGTGCCATCTTCTTTTTTTCCAGCTAAGTTACTTTTTTGAAGCTCCCTAATATTACTGTTTAAATCTAAAATGAAACAAATCAATTCACTTTTCTAATAAGACTACACATTACCAGAATCACTATCAATTAAATTGCAAGCTCCATATACAGACTGCCTCACCGAGCATGTCTGCACAGCCCTCAGTCTGGGCAAATTGTTTAGCTTGAGGCCGATGTCATCCCTCTCTCCGGGGACCTTACTAAAATATCAAAGACCTGATATAATATCCCCAATGTGTCTAATCATTTCCTCGTGAGTATAGACTCTCAGGAAGTGATCTTCTTTCTTAGCATTGGGGGAAGTTTACCAAATATTTGTCACAGCATACTAAGAGTTACCAACTTTTTAGAATGTATGACTTGTGCCTTCTCAGCCCATCTACTGCCTCGAAGACAGTGCCTCATGTTTTATATTCCGTTAGGGAAAAATCCCACCCACTTCAAGGAAATAAAGTCTACGTTGCTTATAATATAGGTTCACATGCCATTAAGCAATCAAATTAATAAATGAAAAGTACTTAAATAAAACGGCAAATAAAGTCCCAAGCTAGATTATGTTTGAAAGCACAGCCATTCAGGCTTTTCACTTTTTTATCCTGTTACTCTGCCCTCTCTAGCAGGTTGCTTTGATCTACACAGTCCAAGATGGCTCAATAATGCAATGGTTATATTTTTAATTTTATATATGTTCCAATCAAAAAATGCAAGATAAACGAGGATATAATTTTTTTTTCATTTAAAACTTAATAAGAATGTTATATGCATCTCACCTGCTCATATTCAATGATCAAAACATATAAATGGCAATAGAGGCTGGCAAATGTAAATCTAATTTTGGGTAGCTATTTGCCTAGCTATTAATCAGTGGGCTTGTTACTGTCAAAGAGAATGAAGCAGTATAATGATTTGGGGAAGGATTAACAACAATCTGCCACATATATGCTGTTACTTAATGCAAATTTACAATTGCTTTACTGTTTTCCATGGCCTGAAATGACTGTTTCCTTTGTTTTCCAACTTGTCAACTCATGTTTCTTTTGAAACTGCGTCTGTGTGTCACCTGCTTGAACCACATTCACTCTCCATACTACAAAATTGGCTTCTCCTCTGATTCTTAAAACAGACTTTAAGGTAGTGTGGGGCATGTCTTACTCATTTTAGTATTCTATGTGTCTCACACAGAGTACGTTAATTAGTGAATAGGTGATTGAATAAATGGACAGATTTGCAAGGTGTTCAACATATAGATGAGTGAGGAAATTAATAAATGATTTATAGTACAGTTGGATGGATGAGTAGATCAATGAAAGGATTGTTCAGTGTGTGCGAAGGTTAAATGACTAGATGGGTGAGCGAAGGGATGGATGGATGGATTGATTGAAGGGCAGATGCATGAATATATGAATGAATGAATGGATGGATAGGTGAATGGATGAGCATAAATCAATGGATAAATAAATGCATACATATATTGGTGAGTGAATTGTAAATGGAACCTATACAAATATATATGAACTGTGGCTTCTGTCATATTGCATCAGTTTGGGGAATAAAAAACCTGGATTTTTATCACACTTTTGCCATTTTCCCTCTGATTTTCCCAAGTTCCTTAAGCTCTATGCATTTTAGTATCATTGACTCTAACATCAAATTGTAATAAGTATCTTGCAAGCTTTTGTGAAGGTAAAATAATGCAATATATAATGTGATTGGTGCAAAGCATATACTCCATTAAGAGTAATTGCTATTATAATAATCATCATCAAATACTCAATCAAATCTTGCTTTTTTAGTATTTATTTCTTTTCACAACATTTGACTGACATGGGTATATGTGGAAATATGTATGTAATCTTGGCTTCTAGGATCTCTGGGTAGATAAGACGTATGCACTAAAGGATAACCATTACTAAAGCGAAGGGGATGCTCGGTGCCAAGTGATAAAGCTATGAGGAACTGGAGAAAGAGAAAGATCATGAAGGGTCAATCAAGTCCTGGAATGTTACATTTTGATAGGTAAAGAGGGTGATTAAATTAGTAGAGAGGTAATGATAACATATTATCCATACTTCTGATAACACAGCAAATTATCTTAAGAATATCAAAGTAAAAATGAATAAGTTGCAAGAGTTTTATTTAACTGTGAAAGAAAATGAGGTCTTAAAACAGTTGAATGATAGGCCCAAGGACAGACAGTGACTTTGACCCTGGCACAGTTGCAAATGGCAGCCTCAGTTCTTGGCTGCTGTGTCTCTGGATTTGCCAGTATTCTTAAAATAAGCAAAATATTTTTTAAATGCTGTGCCATTTCTCTGAGGACAACTTGGCTGAGTTGTTTTGACTTAAACAAAACAAGTAAATCGCTGGGAACAGCCAAGGTGCTAGTCCATTGAACCCATTTGTTTACCTCCCTGCCTAGGTGCTGAAAACAATGCTCTAAAACAGTGAATCCATGTATGCTGCCTAGTCACATTGTTCCTCTTTTACCCCACCTGTCGCTAGTCAAGCCTCCTAGATGTACTTGATTTATATGGATATTAAGGTTATTCCTGAAAAATGTGTCACCCAGAGTTCCGGAGACTCCTGAGCAACTTCAAGGGGTTAATGGTATATAATTTAGAGCTATTTTAGGCCCTGATATCTAACACAAATTGAGTTCGAATAGAAACTCTACCAATTAGCTATGTGCTCTTGTGTATATGGCCTAATCTCTCTCAGCCGTATCAGTATCATGGAAATGCCAATATCTGTTGACTTACTTTGGTAGATCTAGGATATATTTTTCATACAACAGTGGAATCAGAAGTAACAGGTGACTTCATCTGAATTTGAGCCCACTATTGGTACTAACTACAGTCCCATAGACTTGTTTGGTTTTAGATCTGTACTCTCATTCTGCTGGACTCCTTAAATGCTCTTTTTGCCCTGTTTTATCAAATGCAACCAATTCTATTAGATGTCTAACAGTGATGGAGAATCCAGGATAAATCAACCAAAACATCTTTGTATCTCACATTTTCCTGAGTATCCCAAAATCCTTGAATTTGTGAGTTTATCGAATCTTCCTGATTCCACATTTACTCTGCTACTGCCTGTTTTCAAAATGCAGAGGGATTCTTTTAAATTAGAAATTAGTTCTGCTACATGAAGCATTAGCCAGAAACCAACTTTCAGTTTGCTGTGCATGTTCCTTTCTAGAAAGCTTTGTCTTTGTCTAAGGTAGTTGAGAAAGTCAATTTTAAGAATTCCGTACAGCCCTTTTAAGAGGGAGCAATATTATTTTTGAAATAAAAATTGTATATAAATGCAACATAATGATTTAATATACATAGTAAAAGGATCACTAAGTCAAGCTACTTAGCATTTTATTTCCTTACATAGAGTTACCTTTTGTGTGTGATGAGAGCATATGAAATCTACTCTTGGCAAATAAAATTAATGTTATTTAATAATATTCTTATAAAGTGCCTACTTCATAGAGTTATTATAGGAATTAGATAATCTTAAATAAAGTGCTTAGAATACTGCCTGAAACACACTGATTGTTATCTGTGTTAATTATTGGATAATATCTTATTCTTTTTATAACCTTTCAGTAGTTCTCAAACTCACTCATAGTAAATGTAAACTGACCTATATACACATTCTGGTCCCTATTACTTCTCTGACCTCATGACTTCTTTCATCTCATTCTTGCGTTTTATTTTAGGCAAATGATCTACTTGCTCTTCTCCCAAAATTCCAAGTGCAAGTGCATCTCAGCTCCTTTGCATGTGAGGTTCCCTCTGCCCATAGAACATGCTTCGCTCCTACAGTCTGCCTTGCTTGCTCCTTTTCTCTTCTAGATGTCATCTTGTCAGTGAAGGCTTCATTGAGCACCATTATTTTTTAAAGTATAGGTAATTAAGTTGATCAGAAACTCAAAAGATACAATTTATATTTTTTTAAACAGTAATTAAACATTTTCTCAGATTGGTCAGAGCTCATTTTTGAAATCTGAGTTTTAAATATCAATTTAGTAACCTAGGCACTGCCCATACTCCTGCAAAGTCTCAGCAAGACACGGACACTACTTCATGCCTGGTTGCAACAAGGCAGCCATCTAGATCCCTGAGCAATGTTTCCTAAGTTCTAGAACTGGACTCCTCCTTTATACTGAGGGATAAGGCGCAGTGTTTCCTAAGCTTTGTTTTTTTTTTGTTGTTGTTTGTTTGTCTTCTTTCTCCAGCACTTAACTGAACTGGCTTACAAGCTGTTCTGCTCAATCTCTACGGAGAATATATGTTATATCACCCTAGGTCCATGTCCTACTTAAGCCCTATCTTTTGTAAAAATGGAAAAAAAAAAAAAAAAAACTGGGAAGGAAAAGAAAAGCAGCACTACATAGCCAGCTAATTTTTTAAATCTTTTTTGTTTCTTTTTTTATCTCCTTTTTTCTTATTGTTGTTCAAGTACAATTGTCTCCATTCCCCCCCCCCCACCAATCCCCACCCACCCCAGCCATCCCACCTCTTTCCCCTGAGTCCACCCCTCTTTGGTTTTGTTCATGTGCCCTTTATAGATGTTCCTGAAAGCCCTTCCCCTCTACCCCCCATTTCTCCCTCCCACCTCCCTTCTGGTTACCGTCAGATTGTTCTTAATTTTAATGCCTCTGGTTATATTTTGCTTGCTTGTTTGCTTTGTTGATTAGGTTCCACTTATAGGTGAGATCGTATGGTATTTGTCTTTCTCTGCCTGGCTTATTTCACTTAGCATAATGCTCTGCCATTCCATCCAGGCTGTTGTGAAGAGTAGGAGCTCCTTTCTTTCTGCTGCATTGAATTCCATCATGTAAATGTACCACAGTTTTTTGATCCATTCATTTACTGATGGGAACTTAGGTTGCTTCCAGCACTTGGCTATTGTAAATTGTGCTGCCATGAACATTGGGGTGCATAGGTTCTTTTGGATTGTGTTTCAGGGTTCTTAGGGTATAATCCCAGCAGTGGAAACAGTAATATTTTCCATACTACTTCTGTTACGCTACTTTGCTTTGCTTTGAACACCCTATTTTAAATTGCATTGAAAATGTTCTATGGAAAATAAGAGAAGAAACTCTTTCCAAGTTCTAGCTGTATTATTTTTTCCTGTCAGGAAAACTTGGTTTGATTTTATGATTTATTCTGCTCCATCTCATCTAAACATAGAAGTCAGTGGTATGATTGATGGCAATACACCGACCTCTTATCACATTTCCTCATTCTCGGCTGGGCAGTGGTACTAACTTAGAATTCTGTGTCTCTGGCTGACTCACCCAAGATCAAGACCTCAACACTGTCCCAAATAAGAGGTGAAACTGTGTGTGTATGTGTCTCTGTGTGTGCATGTATGGGGGAGTATAGTGTTTGATTTGTTCCCAACCTGGAGTTGCTTTAAAGGAACTCCAGTTTTGATATGAGTAGTGCATATTTATCAGTTCATAGCAGTATAATGGTATTTACTCTGGGACTTAACATTTTAAAATTTAAATTTCAAATTTTTAGAGCACATGACACAAAATTATTTTTAAAAATAACGTTTATATATATTGAAGCTAATTTTAAATCTCATGTATACTAGGTATCTGAACATTAAAAATTACATGGTTTAAATATTATGATTTGGTAAAATTTTACATAAAATTATCAGTTTCTTAGATACCATATATTTTGGACTATAAGGCACACTGGACCATAAGATGCACCTAGGTTTTAGAGAAGAAAAATAGGAAGAAAAATTTTTGAAGCAAAAACTGTGGTAAAATATTTTACCTGCTCCTGCCACCTGTGACTCCACTCCAGTGCCGCACCCCCATTTTCCTCCCAAATTTGGGGGTAAAAAATGTGTCTTATAGTCTGAAAAATACAGTATATGTCTCTAATAGAGTTCCTGATACAATTCTGAATATATTTAAATATGATGACACTATTTTTTTCTGTACAATTTCTAATTTAGCTTTACTTCCTAATATAGTAAATATCAATATATATCACCACATAACAAAGTCATTTCTGAGTACCCAATAATATACCTAATACACATCAGTACAAATTCTGATAAATAAAAAATATGTTCGCTTAGAATTTTATGTTGAAATTGTAAATACCTAAGCCCAAATAATCATACAGATATGGTCTTTTTTTCTCCCTTAAATTTTTTTCTTTGACAAATATTCTTATAAGTCAAAACTCATCAAATAGTTGTTTCCATGACTCTTCTTATTATTTTAACAATTTTAGATACTGAAAACTTCTATATCTTCTCAATTTCAATCTTTGGTATTATAAATTCTAAATTTCCCAGATTAAAATTGGGAGTTCTTAAAATACCCTCTCTCCAATTTCAGAAAGAACAAAACACAATTCAAAAATTTATAAATTAGAGCACTATACACATCCTTCCAATCTGCTCTTTTTTCTTTGGTAGGATAAATATAAATACATTTTTGTTAGGCTTTGTTGTCATTATTTGTAATTTTACTAAAATAAAAAAAATGATTTGGTACTCCATTGAGTAATGTGATCACTAAATTTCAACCAAAATTTATACAACTCACTAATAAAATTCATTTAATATTAGGAAAGAAAATTGAGATATAGATAAAATTCGTACTTCAAATGCTAAAATATTAAGTTTTGATTAATGGGTATCAAAGAGACAAAGGCCATATGCAACATTTTTGAAGTTTTTTAAAAAATTCAATATCAGTTACATTACAAATAATTTGAAGTTCAGATACCCTTTGAAAATATATTTGTACTTTTGACAAGTACAGATTCAACTTGAAGTGGTAGAATATTGCAGCTTGTTTTGGTGCACTTATGAATTATGTGCACATAACACCAAATTGCAAGTATATTTTGTTTCTTAACATTTTTATGTAGTAAGAACATTGTTTCCTATATCACTGAACTCCACCAAAATTTGTCTTTTATTAGCATCACAAAAGCAAGTTTTTTTATCTTCAATGCTTATCTTTTAACTGAATTTATAATAGCATTCACAATATTGCCAGACATTTTATTTTCAGTAGAAAATAAATGCCAAAATTTTATTCCATGAAATAGAAGGGAAAAAAAAGAAGCATCTAATAATCCTATTATAAACTGCATCATGTAACTATTACAGTTAACTTGTTTAGCACCACACTTTATTTTCTGTATTTATACAAGACAACTTGAGATGGAAATGACAAAAATTAATATACAACAGAGTTATCTGATCTAAATGAAAAGTCATGAACCTCCTGCATCTATATGTAGGTTGCATTATTGTCCCAGGCACAGTGTTCTTAAAACAATGACTAACTTTTGAACCAGATGCTAACTAGAAAAAGGTGGTGTCAACAGGTGTTCGAGTTTTCAGGTAGTCAGTGATGTATGACTGTGACTGTCGTGTGCAATGCTAAATGTCCAAAAACTTATTGTGTAAGTTTATATTACACGTCAACATCTACCGCAATGGACAGTCAGTAACGTTACATTAAACACGCACCTCTATTTTTTTCAGGTTGCTGCTGCTGAAGCAGTTTATTTACAAAATAATAAAAAGCATTATAATAGAAGTAAATGCCTGCATAGTTGTACCCCATTCACAAATGACCAAACAACTGCAAAAAAAGAGTTCAAATTACTCTCTCAAATTACACACTCACTGGCCATATTGCTTGACCTCTATTTCATGAACCTATTTTACATGCACCTAATTTCTTCATTTTACACTTTTTCTCTTAATGCAGCAAACTGACTGGTACAACAAAATCAGACAGCTTTCAAACACTTCCCCTACAACCACACAAGACCCAAAGGAGTTACCTCTCCTTAGCCACTCATGTCAAAGCATGCTGTGTTTTATCAGCATGAATCCTGCATGCTACCCTCAAAAAGATGACTACTTAGAGTGTGTGTGAAAAGAGTGAGCAGAAGAGAGAGGTACTTCGTATTTAACCACATGGTAAAGTGAAAACATTGTTAACTGCACATTTGTTTCAAACTTTAATAAATGAGATAGTAGAGGAAGGTGAAATTAAAAAATGGACATTATGAAACCATCCCGAATCCCTTAATGCAGTTATTTTTTAACAAGAAAGATATTTTGTTATTTCTCATGCATGTGAGAAAGATGTTCAGAGGTGAATAGGTGGTCCAAAGCAAGCAGCTGGCTCTGCCCTGTAAGATCACTGGGGGTACATGTGATATCGGTCTTACTGCCCACCAGTCCCTTAAAGTCTTGCCTTCAGCCCCTGTTTGAAGCTAGCTGATGACCATCATCGACATTTGAGCCTCAGGAGAAAAGGAAAGAAAGTGCAAAACAAGCAATTTCCTTTAAGGAAGCAATACTGAAGCTCTGCACATCATTTGTGCTTATATTTCACTTGAAAGAATACAAGTGTAGTCTTGGATACCCTTAGCTGCAAGTAAGATTAAGAAATAGAGGCTGGAAAGTGTTGTGGGGAAACAATCATAAAGTCAGAGCTTAAAACCAAGACTGTGCCGATTATAAGAACAACATTATCAAAAGAAAGGAAGGAGAATCCTTACTAGCCAGGTTTTAGGACTACATTAGATTAAATATTTTATGGGGCAGATGCATAACTATGCCCAAGGCCTCCTACAATATTTTCTTGAGGTTTTATGCAATAATTAAAGAAATAAATATTTAAAAATGAAAAATTCAAGAGAAATACTAAACCAGGAAACCATGGCAACAAGGATAAACTGAGATAGTTTTGGGAAAACTTGGATATGTGGCCTCCCTAACTATTATGATTGATAGTAGAAAAAATAACCTTACATTTATTTGGCACCTAATAAAGAGCTGGACCATGCTAATTACTTTAAATCTGCAGTTTACTTTTTCTTTTCAATCATCCAAGACTGTTAGTATTATTAGTCTCAATTTCTATATGAATAAAGTGAAAGGGTTGGCAACCTTCTCAAAGGCCATGTAATCCATAAAACAGTCTCTAAATCATGCTCTTTCCACCAGACCAAACTCTCTCAATTAATGAATAGTTTCTAAATAAGTGCTTATCAGAAGATTGAAGTATATTATGGAATTATTTCATGCTTTAAAATAATTTCCCCATAGAGGCAATATTGCTTTTTATTTTCCATTTGAGTAATCTTAGTTAATTTTTTATTTCTTTTAATATTTAAGTCCTACTGATCCAGAAATGCATCTTGTATTTTTGGTGTATATTGAGAAATTTCTATGCAGTAACATACATAGAAACCTATCAGGATAGTACTCATCTTATTGGACTAAATTCTCCCCACTATTTCTAATATGATGTACTTAGATCTCAAACAATGATTGAAATCTAATATTAGTAGGAATGATAATTCAGGTATTCATATGTTCATTTCATTATGGCAAATGGGTAAAAAATAGCTTTTTTGAGGAACATACTTTCTTTTAGTGGGGTAGTGTGGTGATACATCAACACAACACCTATTACTAATCATTACATCATTTTGATTGTTCTCATCCTTGCCTCACCTCCATCCATGGAGTCTGTAACTAAATTCAAAGTCTTCTTAGCTATGGCCTGGAATAGTGGGAATAAACTCCCAACCTGTTTTCTCATTTAAAACTTCAGCTCTCAAAAATGTGTTCTATAAACTGTAGCCATATTGCTCTTTATGAAATGGAAATCCGTTCATAGCCCTCCTCCTCCGAGTGTTTCTTGGATCACTTTGCCAAGCTTCATAGCCTCTTCTCCATATGCCTTCTGCTCTAGCCATGCTGTGCTGCTCACACATATTCCTCCAAGTATGTGCCCTTAATCTGGAGCACCCGTCTCCTTCTCAGTGATGTCACCTGGAAAATTCCTACTCATCTTTCAAGTCTTGCTTTCAAATATTTCTCCCTCTAAGAAGCCTCCTCCAAATGCTGTGACAGAGTGCGGTCCTTTTCTGTTCACGTTTGCCTAGCAGACTCAGTGCTCTTTCGTCATAGGACGGTTCACCTTGAATTACAATTATTATCACTAATAATTACAGAGCATTTATTAAATTCCAAACACCATACTGAGCGTTTTATGTAATTACATATGTTGGGTTATATAATTCTCACACTAACCCAATGTCTCCCATTGTCTCCCATTTTGCAGATGAAGAGTGGGCTCAAGGGAAGCTGAGGGAACTGCCCAAAGTTAAATGATTAGCTAATCAAGCCAGGAAGGAAATGAAAGTCAGTGTACTTAAAGTTGTGTTTTTAGCTATTATGTAATTCTGCTCCCTTATCAGACTGTGAGTTCTTGAGAACAAAGACAATGTAATACTTACAATCAGTGTCTAGCCTAGCAGAGTGCGTAGCATACAATGCTTGCTTAATGAACACTTGCTGAATAAATAAATAAGTAAACAAATGCTTATCAAATCATGGTAAAATATGTTTTTAGAATAATAACTGGGAAACAAAATAATTTACTTAATTAGATTAAGTTTTATTATGATTAATATCGTATCACTTAGATTTATTTTATTCTATGCTTTACTTAAAAATTCTGTTAAGGGAGTTGTACTCTGAAAACTCTAGTTTTCATGTGCAAAGGTTGTGAAAGCAAAGTGTTAGGTGATTCTTCTGACAGAATTATCAAGGTGAGGGGATCCTGTGCCAACCTGCTACTCTATTCTTCACACGTTCACATTCTGACTTACCGCAGTACCAGGAATACCTGAGTAGAGGACTGAGTTTCCTTCTAATGCTGTTTTGTGAAACTAATGGTCTCGACCAGCAATTTTCAACCTCTTTCATCTCATGGCACACATAAACCAACCACTAAAATTCTATGGCACACCAAAATATATATTCTATTTTTGCCAAGCTGAGAAAAAATAGGTATGATTTTGATTCATTCACACCAGACAGCTATGTTGTGTTGGCTGTTGTCATGTTTTTTACTTGACAGTCTAAGGGGAAAGAGGTCAGTTCCTGACTAGACAGTCAGGTATGGCATGTTTTAAAACTTTTTGCAGCACACTGATGTGCCCTGGAGCACTGGTGGGAAATCACTGGTCTATAAACAGAGAGACAAAAACAATCGAAACACGAATGCTGTTTTCACATCTTGATTTTTGAAAAAATTCCTTTCAACCATACTTTTCATTTTTTAAATTATTTTTTCTTTTAAAACAACGTGTTTTAATTATCTCTGAAGTCATGGGTATTATTTACGTAATGAGAAGTGCTGATATCTAGTAATTATATCCATAGCTGAAAAGTTTTCCAAATTCTGTTTGGTACAACTTGAACTTGAGTGTGTTCGAACACACGTTTTTAGTGTTCTAAGAACCTATTTTATAAGCAGGCACTTTAGAGGGATTCAAACGGTACTCTCCTTAAGGAGCTTTTCAATTACTGACTAGTACCGTGTTTCTAGAAATCTTTTTATTGTGCGAAACATAATGTTAAGGTCAGGATTGCTGAAGAATACTGAGGAGGGAGTGATAAATTCTGATGAAAGAAAAACCTCTGTACTGGGAGGCGTCTGATCGAGGGACTGATAATGTAAGATTGAGTAGGTGGGGGACAGGTGGGAAGAGTGCGCTAACAGAACTCCACCCATAATGGCAGAAAAGCGAGAAAGTTCGGGGTAAATTTGGGACAGGGAGAGAAACAAAGGTGCGATTAGAGTGTAGGTGAAATGTCAAGAAATTTGATGCAAAAAGTACAGGCACTTAAGCTAATGAAGAAGAGTGTGGGGGAAGAAGTTTGAGAAATTAGTTTTATATGCTGAAGAAATGGAGACTTTAAAAAATATAATTATATATAATATTTAGATATAGGTATAGTTATTGAGCGGTAAAGTGCATAGTATACAAAGTTTATTTTCACAAGCATATAATTAAACATAAATAGTCATCAACTGTTATTGTTAATCTGAATATTTGGCATAAGATTTTTCAGTACCGCCATTTAAGCATAGCAGCGATCAGTGTATGAGTATAAAGCGTACATTGTACTGTTCAGAATATTTTGTGTAGCAGATTTGCAGAGATTGTCTTCATCTTTTCTATTCTTACAGAAATGTTCCACCCCTAGTGGTTGTGTAACTGGTTCTTACATTAGTTTCATTTGTATTTGTAAAAAAAATACAAAATAACTTGCTGGTTCGCTTTTTGTTGTTGTTATTCTTTTTATACAATTGAAATGTTAGAAAGGTCAAATATAAATCATAAGTTTGTCCATATAATTTTTTGGAAACTTAGTAAATGGGAAACTACCTTCATAAATTGTATTATTTTGGAAGACATAACAGCTTGAAGAGTCCTTTCCCTTCACCCTGTTAGATTTTACTCCTTCAGCCTTTACCATTGCGACCTTCCTCCATTCGCCCATCCCAGTGGCTCTCCCCCATGCGCACCAGCAGGCCGTGGGGCTAGCAGAGCCGTTATTGCAAGTAGACTGAGCTCCCAATGGTGGGAACAAAATCAACCAGGGGATTATAAGATAGAGCAAAGCGGGATTGACCAGCACTGTGTTGTCCAATATTATAGCTACTGGTGACATGTGGCTATTTAAATTTGAATTACTTAAAATTAAACAAATTGAAAAGTTAGTTCCTTAGCTGCACTAATCGCATTTCAAGTGCTCAGTGGCCAGAGCTGTCAGACAGCTCAGATTTATAGAACATTTCCATCATTGCAGAAAGTTCTATTGGACAATGTTAGACTTTAATGTTAGACCTGACTATAGTCCTAAATTGATAACTGATCAGTTACTTATTCTCTCTGAGCCTCATTTTTCTTTATATAACATTATGATAAAAATAGTAACACTGGCCTTACTTACATAAGGGACCATACAAACAAATGTTAGCTAAAATTTTTTTTAACATTGTGTTAAAAATCACTGTAAAGTGTCACTGTCATATCATTTTGGGATCTCCTGAGATTGATAGGAGGTTTTGAATTCTCCATCAGTTTCTTTTTAGGTCTGCATCATTGCATCCTAAATGGAACATTTTTGATGCTATTATATGCAAAAGACCAATACAATTTGAATATTATGCTTTTTTTCATTCTCCCATTGGGAAAGGAAAGCATTTTAGCTAAATTGTGGATTCATATTTAACATTAAATAAATCTGCTGAGAAATGGCCAGAATGTGACTCTAATTCTAACAGTAGTTGAACAGCGTGTTGATGATCATTCTTTGAATAGTAACTTCGCCTATACCAGTTATGATCCAAAGGCTGAATCAACATAAAGTATACTGTGTTTCTTTCAGTGGTGTTTACAGAAGCCTTTGCTTCATGACATGTGCCATATCGATGAAATACTTCTCTTGAACGCTTGTTAGGCAGAATGCCACAAAGGTCATATGCAAATGGCTGCTGAAATATCTTTAGCAGCATAAAACATTCAATTATATAATTTTCTGCCTTGCATTGAATTCATACCTTTTTCTCCATTAATTGACCTTTTATATATTTTTTTCCATAACATATATGATTCAGCAGTACAGATATTGGATCAAATTACCAAGTTAGGCATTGTTGATATTGTGGATAGAGAGGATCCTCTTGTTCCTGTGCTTGATGAATGAGGTTGGTCTAGTAGTATTTATTCAGTAGCCAGAACACCCCACAGAGACCAGCAGTAATGTCCATGACAAGGCATAAAAAAGCAAATGAGGTGTAGGCTCGCATGGTCTTATGGCTTATAAGGGGTCAGGATATGTGAATTTAAGGGACCATCAGAATATATATATTCAGGTTATATTTCTGCTCAACATACCTTCATATAGTCCTTCAAAGATAGTTTTAATGAAGGAAAATATAATAAAATGGACTTTTGCAATTTAAAGAAGCCATTTAGACTTTCTGAAACCATTTAGACTTTCTGAAGATCTCATTCTGAAAACCTATTTTCTGCCCATTTTTATGCTAGGAGCTTTTGATCTATTGTACTTGTAGATGCAACACTACTGAACTTTGAAATTACTTTGAAGTTTGAGTTTAATTGATTTTTACAATATGGCATTCTCTCTTTCAGTACCTCAAAAGATAGGTTTCAACATCTTTGTTATCACAGTTTTCTCATTTTTTTTTTGTTCTAATAAACTCCAGGGTGCACTCTAGAAGCCTGAGTCAAAAATTTTAGAGCAATGCATGTATCAAGCAAGCAACTCTAATTGTTCTATTAATATGGCACCATTTCTTGAATCCTTACAATCCCCCTAGGATGCAAGGGGTGAGTGATCCCTTATGAGCATATTACTGCTGTTGTTATTAATAACTTCTCACTCTAACAGCTTCTCACGGGTGTCGTTAGTAAAGAACTCCTGCATTCTGTGGCCAGTATCGTCTCTCCTCTCACACATTAGGCAATGCATTTTGATGTTCATGCAGTTTTTAAATTTATAGTAGTCATTTAATCAAATCTAATTTTCATTTTGAAAGTGATATGCTGTAAAATTTCTCCAGATAACTAGAAATCATCATGAAATGGATATGAGTCTCTCTTGTATACATTAGCTTCAGAGTTAGCAGCAATTGCATAATTTTATCCATTTTCACCATTTCTTCCAACACATAAATGCTACTAATTCTGAAATTTGAAAGTCTCAGTCATATTGAGTATAGCCAGTTTCCTATTGTACATAACCATCTCAATATATTGCTATTACTCACTGATAACATTGACTGGTGTGGCTCAGTTGGTTGGGCATCATCCCACAAAGCAGAAGGTTGCTGGTTGAACTCCTGGTCAGGGCACATACCTGGGATACAGGTTGGGTTCCAAGTCAGGGCACATATGAGAGGGAACCAATCAATATTTCTCTCTCACATCATTGCTTCTCTCCCTCTCTTTGTCCCTCTCTTCTCCTCTCTCTAAAAATAAATAAATAAAATCTTTAAAAAAATGTAACTTCTTTCCTTTCTCCTATGATCTTCTCATCAATTAATGATCTTCCACCAGGCTTCCAGTTGCGAGCTCTTGGTGCCCTGTGGGACTTCCTCTATTTCACTCACCATGAAAAGTAATATACTGCAGTAAAAACTGCAATACAACAGGAATTAATAGATCTGGGCTTTGTGTCAATAGATACAGATTCAAATTCTGAGTGTATCTTTAACTGAGTGCATGCCCTTTCTTGTTTTGGATCTCAGATTTCTCTTTCGAAGATGGACATAACAAACCTTACCTGAAGAGTCTGTTGTAAATAATAACTATGAATAACTGGTGTCAAATGCTTGTCGCTTTAATAGTTTGAGGCAAAGAATAAATGTTCTTAAAATTGTGTGTGACCTAAAGCAAGGTACATTTGAGCTGCATCTTGGAGGTTAAATTGGTTGGTCACTACTAGGATTTCATGAAAAGTCTTTTAAGGAGAAAGGTTTTCTATTTTATGAGGTTGCCTTATGATGGGGTAAGTAAGAGATTTACTTTGGTAAGTGCAAAGAATGTAGAGATACAGATGCTAAGGTTTAAACTTGAAAGATAGGGAGAGGCCAGATTATAAAGTTTCTTCTATGGCAAACTTGGGATTTTGGATTGTAGAGAACCAGTAAAGGTGTATAAACAAAAAAGAAATATAACTATGTGCATCTCTGTGTGCGTGTGTTTGGTTCAGAGTGAACGATTTTCACTCAATTCCACATAGAAAGTGCACTGGATTACCAAGAACTGGAAACAAAGGCTGCAATTCACTAGGATGTCTAGAATTTGCAAACAAACTAATCAATTATTTTAAGGACCAAACTGTTACGACCTCTTCAAAAATTATTGTTATTGTTGTTTTAGGTTAGTTATTTAATCTGACCTCTTACAAGGTTCTGGGAGACAATAAGAACAGGGTGGCCTTCACATTACTGATGGAATCTCAAAGAAATGTTATCACCTGCAGCATTCTTAATCAAACTTATTTCTTGTGCTCTAATTGGAGTGAGAATGTTTACATCCAGGGGATTCTTTGCACAGGTAGACTCACTGAGGAATCTAACAACTTAATCAGTAAAGCATTCTTTGGCTTTAAAAATGAATTGAACATACTGACTTTTTAAAACAGAGGAATAGGAAATACGTGAGTACAAAACAGTAGGATGACTAAATGAGAGGTTGTAGGCACAATTGTGAAAAATTATTCTCTTTTATTCTGCCACTTGTGTAGCCTTTTGCCGTTTAATCCTTCCTCCTATATTCATATTTTGATGTTCCTGCATGTTAAAGTTGATAGAAATCCCTATTTTGAGCATGTTCGGTCATTCTGTTGAAAACTTTTGTCGAATTAACACTGATTAAACAACTTTATCAGAAATCATACTTACTTGCAGGCCAGTGCTGTCCATACAGAAGTAAATGCAAACTCCTCATTGGGGCAGTCAAGGAACTAACACCTTCCCTCCAGACACAACTCCTCTCCCTACCAGTGCACGCCATAGAGGTGTAGCTACTCATCGTGTGTTTTACTTTTTAACCTCTGTGCCTTTGCAACTGGTATTCACTTTCCTGGTGTTCCTACTATACTCTTTGCCTGGTGAACTCATCATTCAAGGCTCTGCTTTTACTCTCAAATATCATTTCTGGTTTTTAAGTCTTTGTCACTACTGACTCTGCATTGGTGTAGTTTTGGTTAATTAATAGATTAATAGAATCCATCTGCAATGCAGGAGAGGACCTGCTTTTACTGTTTAGGAGTGGTGATCACCAGGGCTATTCTCCTCTTACTGAAAAAACTTATTCAGAGCTAAGGAAAAAAGTAGTGAATAAATATTCTACTATATCTAAAACACCTCATTCCTATCTGCTTACCCCCAAGTACCAATAATAACATCAATAATTTGCATGTATGAAGGTTTTTTTGGAAACAATTGTAATTTTAAGGCTTAAGCTCTGGAACTAGAACCAGAAAATTAGATCATGCAGCCACTTACTTTCAAGTGTGAGCAACAGAAATCTTGACCCTCTGGAAATGCCTCAGAGGTGCCTGGGAGAGTGGAAGGAGGAGGGAAGCCAAAAGGATAGATAGAGAAGAAAGGAGAGGGCCTTGGACAACCCACGCCATCTCAGCCAGGGCAGTCCCATTTCATCTGTTTTATGTATTGGCCTTCTGTATAAGATTCCCTTTCAAGAAAGAAAGAAAACTGGTACTTTTATTTTAAAAAGTTGAAAATTACTGGTATAAACATTCTGACTTCAGTGGTTCGAAGCACTAGGGACTTTATTCCCCAATTAATGAATTGGGGATTGGTATTCAAAGCAGTTTGAGCCGTGTGCAGGTTTCTTTAATTAGCTCGCAGGGTGGTTCACAAGAGACAGATGGCTACAGTGCCAGTGCTGTGGCTGAGGGTGGCATGCCGATTCCAGTCACCCAGTTCTAACAATGAGGAGACACAAAATTTTACCCATAACAGTAAAAAATGAAACCTTAATAAAATGGCCCTCTTCTACACATTTAGAGAAAGCATGCTGTTTCTTTGTTAACTTAGGTATAACCCAGGTGGTCACATAGTCCAACTTTAGAGGAAATAAAAAAGTTCTTAGAAGTTTTGACTACTACATGCAACAAACACATTTTTTCCCATGACCATTCTGTTTCCTATGCCTTGTCCAGTTAATATGCACACACCTTTTTAATTTTTTTATTATCACTGTTAGGAAAAGGCTTATATCCAAAAGAAAATACAAAGTCAAGAAATAGTTATCAGTTTTCGATTTTATGCAAAATATTAGGTTTCAAAGGAACAAAGTTAATCATGGAAATCATTCAAAGAGCAGAATAAAAGAGGAAATAAAATTTGGAACTAAGGAATAGAATACAAAGAAGAAAAAAGAGCAACAAAGGCAAGTGCAAATAAAGTGTAAAGGGAATAAAAAGAAAGAATGATTGCTTGCAGTTGGGGCAAGCCAGGGGAAACAAAACATGTCCACCTTCCCATTTTATTTCTGGAATGACATCATTCTGTGCCCAACTAACATCAAGTCAAGGATCAGCTTGCTCCTCTCCTTATTGCCTGGATTGATGACTGACATGCAGGTCCCTATGAGATGTATGAGCAATCTCTGGCCACTATGATTAGGGTTGTATAATAAAAATACAATGGGTAAGGCATCAGATCTCACTATAAATCTGAGTGCTTTGCAGGGAGAACTTCCCTTCTCCTTTCATCCATGAACTCACATTCTTCCCACTGTTTCCACTCATGTTGTGATTTTCTAAAACAGTGTGCTCCATCAAGACTTACAGCCAAGATAAGCCTTGCCTCCTACACTTTGCCTCCTTGCACAATCAAAAGAAGGATAACAACAAATTTAAAAACAAAACACCACCAGAACTTCCAGTAAATCGAACTGTATGGAAGTCCAACAACAAAGGGGTTAAAGAAGAGACATTCATCCAGAATGGTGCACTGAGACAAAAAAAAAAATATGGCCCAAATTTTTGAAAGAGTAGATCAAAACTCTAGAAAAACAATAAAGTGATGAAGAGATAGCCAATCTATCAGATGCACAGTTCAAAACACTGGTAATCAGGATGCTCATAGAAATGGTTGAGTATGGTAGCAAAATAGAGGAAGAAGGGAAGGCTATACAAAGTGAAGTAAAGAAAAATATACAGGGAACCAACAGTGAAGGGAAGGAAACCAGGACTCAAATCAGTGATTTGGAGCAGAAGAAAGAAATAAACAGTAAACCAGAGCAGAATGGAGATAAAAGAATTCCAAAAAATGAGGAGAAGCTTAGGAACCTCTGGGACAGCTTTAAACGTTCCAACGTCTGAATCACGGAATGTCAGAAAGAGAAGAAGAGCAAGAAATTGAAAACTTATTTGAAAAAGTAATGAAGGAAAACTTCCCCAATCTGGTGAAGGAAATAGACTTCCAGGAAGTCTAGGAAGTTCAGAGAGTCCCGAAGAAGTTAGACCCAAGGAAGCACACACCAAGGCACATCATAATTGCATTAGCCAAGATTAAAGATAACGAGAGAATCTTAAAAGCAGCAAGAGAAAAGGAGACAGTTACCTACAAATGAATTCCCCTAAGACTGTCAGCTGATTTCTCAAAAGAAATCTTACAGGCAAGAATGGGCTGGAAAGAAGTATTCAAAGTCATGAAAGGCAAGGACCTACATCCAAGATTAATCTATCCAGCAAAGCTTTCATTTAGAATGGAAGGGCAGATAAAGTGCTTCTCAGATAAGGTCAAGTTAAAGGAGTTCATCATCACCAAGCCCTTATTATATGAAGTGTTAAAGAGATTTATCTAACAAAAAGATCAAAACTAGGAACAGTAAAATGAGAACAAACTCACAGCTACCAACAACTGAACCTAAAACAAAAAAACAAAAACAAAACAAACTAAGGAAACAACTAGAATAGGAACAGAATTATAGAAAGGGAGATCACATAGAGGGTTATCAGCAGGGAGGGCATGAGAGGAAAAAAGAGAAAAGGTACAGGGAATAAGAAGTATAAATGGTAGGTAGAAAACAGACAGGGAGAGGTTCAGAATAGTATAGGAAATGTAGAAGCCAAAGAACTTATATGTATGACCCACGGATATAAACTAAGGGGGGAGGATGCTGGTTGGAGGGGTATGCAGGGCAGAGAGGAATAAAGGGGGGAGAAGTGGGACACTTTTAATGCATCATAAATAAAATATACTAAAAAATAAAAATAAAAGAATAAAACTTTGTGTTTCTTCAGCTCTGAGTTTCTTTTATCAACCTAATCATCAAACTGTATTATAACTGCTGGTTCACTACATCTGCTCTATTACTGTAAACACTTCGAGGGAAATACTTTGTCTACTTAACCTCCATTACATCCCCAATGTGTATCCCAGTTTTGGAAATGTACTAGGTATACTAAAAAAAATTATTAAATGAACAAATTTTTCCATGCTAAGTGTAATCATGAATATTATCTTCTATTCCCACCTTGCTGAGTGTATTTTATCATAAGCGGATACTGGATTTTATCAAATGCTTTTTTAGCATCTATTGAAATGATCATGAGATTTTTGTCCCTTTAGTTTATGTGATGTATTACATTTATTGATTCGCAAACATTGTACCATACTTGCATCCCTGAGATGAATCCCACTTGGTCATGATGTATGATCTTTTAAATGTATTGTGAAATCCAGATTGCCAATATTTTGTTGAGGATTTTAGCATCTATGTTCATCAGAGATATTGGCCTGTAGTTTTCTTTCTTTGTTGTATCTTTACCTGGTTTTGGAATTAAGATGATACTGACCTTATGAAAAGAGTTTGGAAGTCTTACCTCTTCTTGAATTTTTTGGAATAGATTGAAAAAGATAAGAGTTAGTTCTTCTTTAAATGTTTGGTAAAATTCCTATTTGAAGAAATATTTTAAATAATTGAACAGACCAATGGCTGAGCCTGACTGTAACATGGACAATTTATGAAGTAACTTGGACAAGTTAGTTATTATAAAATGCCAAATATAAATTTGTAAGAAGGCTCCAAATTTTAGTTTAAAGACATTTAAGGTTGAACTTAAGAATACCTTTAAAATGCTATATATTATTTTTAATAAAAAGTTTAATATTTTTTAATAAAAGTTTAAATGTTAATTACTTATCAGTGACCTTTCTGAATTGCCCATTTGGAAGGCTTGTCTCTGAGGCAACTTAAAAAAATCTCAATATGTTTTTCCAAATAAAACAGATTTGGAAAAAGGTCATCAATATGATTTAGAGACATGTGGGCCACACAAGTAGATAAATAATTGCAAATTAAATGTTAACAGTTTGGTAGTCTTTAATAAAAGCATTTTTTGGCATTTTGGCAACACCAGGTTTTAAAGACTTTTATCTACTACATCAACAGGGCACTGAAATTTCCATATAACACTGATTTTATTAGCGTGAATTTCAATTTGGAGTAAGCCAATGTGATTTAAAAATATTAGTAACTTCAGAAAATATCTGAAGAGTACCAGATATTTATAAACAAAGAATCTCCTTTATTTATTTTTTATTGTTGACACTATTACAGATGTCACCAATTTCCCCCACCTTTGTCACCTTCCACCTGGCCCCCAACCTTCACTACATTGTTGTCTGTGTTGTGGGCTATGTGTATGTATACACACACACACACATACACATATGTGTTCTTTGGCTAATCTCTTCCACTCCCCACCACTACCCTCCCCTCTGAGATGTCAGTCTGTTTCATGTTTCCATGTCTTTGTTTTATTTTGTTTGTCAGTTTATTTGCTCATTAGATTCCACATATGAATGAGATCATATGGTGTTTTTCTTTCTCTGCTTTGCTTATTTAGCTTAGCATAATCTTCTCCAGGTTCATTCATGCTGTTGCAAAGAGTAAGAGTTCCTTCTTTTGTATAGCTGCATGGTAGTCCATTGTGTAAATGTACCACGTCTTTTTTTTTAAAATTACTTTATTGTTGTTCAATTACAGTTGTCTGCATCCTCTCCCCTCTCCTTCCCCCACCCCCTTCAAACCCACCTCCCTCTCCTTCTTCCATTCTCCCCCTTGGTTCTGTCCATGTGTCCTTTATAGTGGTTCCTAAAACACTTTTTCCCATGGCCCCCTCTCCCCTCCCCTCTGGCTATTGTTAGATTGTTCTTAATTTCAATGTCTCTGGTGATATTTTTCTTGCTTTTTTCTTTTGTTGATTATGTTCCAGTTAAAGGTGAGATCATATGGTATTTTTCCCTCACCACCTGGCTTATTTCACTTAGCATAATGCTCTCCAGTTCCATCCAAGCTGATGCAGAGGGTATAAGCTCCTTCTTTCTCTCTGCTGCGTAGAATTCCATTGTGTAAATGTACCATGGTTTCTTGATCCGCTCATTTGCTGGTGGACACTTAGGTTGCTTCCAGCACTTGGCTATTGTAAATTGTGCTGCTATGAACATTGGGGCGCATAGGTTCTTTTGGATTGGTGTTTCAGCGCTCTTAGGATATAATCCCAGCAGTAGAATTGCTGGGTCAAAAGGCAGTTCCATTTTTAGTTTTCTGAGGAAATTCCATACTGTTTTCCACAGTGGCTTCCCCAGTGTGCATTCCCACCAACAGTGCACTAGGGTTGCCTTTTCTCCACAACCTCTCCAGCACTTATCTGTTGCTTTGTTTATGATGGCCATTCTGACTGGTATGAGGTGGTATCTCATTGTGGTTTTAATTTGCATCTCTCTGATGGCTAATGATGTTGAGCATCTTTTCATATGTCTCTGGGCCCTCTGTATGTCATCCTTGGAGAAGTGTCTGTTGAAGTCTTTTGCCCATTTTTTAATTGGGTTTTTGTCTTCCTAGAGTGGAGTTGTATGAGTTCTTTATATATTTTGGAGATCAAACCCTTGTCTGAGGTATTGGCAAATATGTTTTCCCATACAGTTGGTTCCCTTTTTATTTTAATACTGTTTTCTTTAGCTGTGCAGAAGCTTTTTATTTTGATGAGATCCTATTTGTTTATTCTTTCCTTTATGTCCCTTGCTCTGGGGGAAATATCAGTGAAGATGTTGCTGCGTGGCATGTCTGAGATTTTCCTACCAATGTTTTCCTCTTGGACTTTTATGGTGACACGACTTATATTTAAGTCTTTTATACAGCTTGAATTTATTTTTGTTTATGGTGTAAGTTGGTGCTAAAGTTTCATTTTTTTGTATGTAGCTGTCCAGATTTTCCAACACCATTTGTTGAAGAGGCTATTTTTACTCCAATTTATGCTGCTGCTCCTTTTGCCATAGAGACTCGGGTTTATTTCTGGGCTCTCTATTCTGTTCCATTGGTCTATCTGTCTGTTTTTATGCCAGTACCAGGTTGTTTTGATTACAGTGGCCTTGTAATACAGTTTGATATCAGGTATTGTGATCCCTCCTACTTTGCTCTTCTTTCTCAAAATTGCAGCAGATATTCTGGGTCATTTATGGTTCCACATAAATTTTTGAAGTGTTTGTTCTATATCTGTGAAATATGCCATCGATACTTTGATAGAGATTGCATTGAATCTATAAATTGCTTTGGGTAGTATGAGCATACAGTTCTTCATAGTAGTTTCTTACAATCCTTTGTATTTCTGTGGTATCAGTTGTAATCTCTCCTCATTCATTTCTGATTGTGTTTATTTGGGTCCTCTTTCTTTTTTCTTGATGAGCCTGCTTGAAGACTTGTCAATTTTGTTTATCTTTTCAGAGAACCAGCTGCTGGATTCAATGATCCTTAGAACTGTGCTTTTAGTCTCTATGTCATTTAATTCTGCTCTGATCTTGGTTATTTCCTTCCTTCTACTTGTTCTGGACTGTCTTTGTTGTTTCTCAAGTTCTTGTAGATATAGGGTTAGGTTGTTTGTTTGAAATGTTTCTATCTTTTTTAGGTAGGCCTGTATCACTGTGAACTTCCCTCTCAGGACTGCCTTCGCTGTGTCCCATAAGTTTCGGGTTGTTGTGAGTTCATTTTCATTTGTTTCCAGAAAGTTTTTTATTTCTTCCCTAATCTCACTCTTGACCCATTCATTGTTTAACAGCATGCTATTCAGTCTCCATGATTTTGAGTGTTTTGGGTTTTTTTCCTTGGTGTTGGTTTCTAATTTCAGTCCCTTGTGGTCAGAGAAAATACTTGATATGATTTCAATTTTCTTGAATTTGTTGAGGCTTGTTTTGTGTCCTATCATATGGTCTATCTTTGAAAATGTTCCATGTGTATTTGAAAGAATGTGTATTTAGCTTCTTTGGGATGAAAGGCTCTCTATATATCAGTTAAGTCCATTTCATCTAGGACATTGTTCAATGCCACAATATCTTTGTTAGTATTTTGTTTGGAAGATCTGTCTGTTTTTGACAGTGCGGTGTTAAAATCCCTTACTATAATTGTGTTGCTGTCAATATCTTTCTTGAAGTCCTCCAAGATTTTCTTTATGTATTTGAGTGCTCCTATGTTGAGTGCACATATATTTACAATGTTTATGTCTTCTTGGTGGATTCTTCCCTTGAGTATTATGAAATGTCCTTTTGGGTCTCTCTTTATGGCCCTTTTTTTTTGAAGTCTATTTTGTCTGATATGAATATTGCTACCCTGGCTTTTTTTCCCTGTCTGTTTGCTTGGAAAATTTGTTTCTAGCCCTTTACTTTCAGTCTGTGTAGGTCTTTTGTCCTGAGGTGGGTCTCTTGTAGGCAGCACATGTGTGGGTCATGCTTTCTTATCCATTCAGCTATTCTATGTCTTTTGATTGGAGCATTTAATCCATTTACGTTTAAGGTTATTATTGATAGGTACTTATTCATTGCCATTTTTTTGTACGTGTGTTCCTCTCTCTCTCTCTCTTTTCCTTCCTTTCCTTAAAGCAGTCACTTTAGCATTTCTTACATAGCTGGTTTGGTGGAGGTGTATTCTTTTAGACTTCTTTTGTCTGGGAAGCTCCTTATTTGGCCTTCTATCTTGATTGAGAGCTTTTCTGGGTATAGTAGCCTTGGTTGCAGGCCTCTGGTTTTCATTACTTGGAATATTTCTTGCCATTCTCTTCTGGCTTGGAGCATTTCCATTGAGAAGTCAGTTGCTAACCTTATTGGGGCTCCCTTGTATGTTACTTCCTGTTTCTCCCTTGCTGCCTTTAAGATTCTCTCTCTGTCTTGAAATTTTGCCATTTTAATTATAATGTGTCTTGAGATGGGCCTCTTTGGGCTCCTGTTGATTGAGACTCTCTGTGGTTCCTGGATTTGTGTGACTTTTTCTCTCATCATATTAGAGAAGTTTTCCATCATTATTTTTCCAACCATGTTTTCTATCACTTGCTCTTCTTCTTCTCCTTCTGGTATCCCTATTATACGAATATTATTACATTTCATACTGTCCTGCATTTCTTTTAATCCCTCTTCATTCTTTCTGAGTCTCTTTTCATTTTCTTGCTCTTTCTGGGTGTTTTTTTCTACCTCGTCCTCCAACTTACTGATCTGATCCTCTACTTCATCGAGCCTGCTTTTGATTCCTTCTACTGTGTTCTTCAGTAGAAGGAATCAAAGATATTGTATTCTTCATTTCCTCTTGGCCCTTGTTGATAGTTTCTATTTTCGTTTTCATGTTGATATGTTTGCAGCGAGTTCATTGTAGTTTCCTGTAGTTTCTGGTAATTCTCTGTGAGCTCCTTGAGCTTCCTGATAATCAATGCTTTGAACTCAATATCTGACAGTAGACTTGCCTCTGTTTCATTTATCATTCTTTCTGGCGCTTCCTCCTTTTCTTTCATTTGGGGATTGTTTCTTTGTCTTCCCATTGTTTGTGAGACTCTTTTTGTTAGCCTTTTTCTAAATTGATCTGTTCTGATTCCCTGTGCTTATGGTATGAACTTCTATGGTAGAATACCTGTGATAGTCAGTGGTGCAGTGTCCTTAATCTCCTGAGCTCTCTGGTCTTGGACTTTTGTTTATGTTGGCTCTGTGTATGTCTTCGGGTTTTGATTGTTGTTGGGTCTGTCTTTGGTGGGTCCTTCCCTCCAGCTGTTTAACTGAGGATCACTCTTCCACCAGCTCTTGTATTCTGTTGTGCAGGTGTGGGCAGGTTGTGTTGAAGCTGGTTCTTCTGTGTGTACAAAGTTTTGAGTATTCTCTCTTGTTCTTGTTCAGTTGTTTGTTCTGAGTAATTTCTCTACCATTTAGTTGTATTTCCAGATAGGTCCTGGGTTGAGTTAGTGTGACTTCCACTCCCTCCTTCACCTTCTTCTGTTGTTATCTGTTGGTGGTTTCTTTGTGGCGTGTTTACTCTTCCAGCAGGTATCCTGGTGTTCACAGCTTCCACCTACTCAGCTGATTTTTCTATGTCCTGTACAATTTAGGTCTTCAATATTCATATATGCTGGTGTACTGTTGGCTGTTCAGTCTGTTTCTCAGAATATCGGCTAGGTGTTTCACCTGTTCACAGGAGGGAGTGGACTCACCTCCTACCTATCTCGCCATCATCTTGCTCCTCTCTCCGACATCTTTTTTATATACTCATCTACTGATGGGTACTTGTGCTGTTTCAAGATCTTGACTATTGTAAATAATGCTGCTATGAACACAGGGGTGTATATATTCAACAAAGAATCATTTTTAAAATCACTATAATGTCATGAACTAAATATAACACTTAATATGTTATTGCATATATACCTATTTCTCTTTTTTATAATCATCCTGTGTATAGTTATAAAACCTGCCTTTTATTATTTATATATTGATATTATCATGACTTATAGACAAGAACAATAATAATAATAGCTAAGCAGGATCGAGTGCTGACTATATTCAAAGAACTACGCTAAACATCACTTACACATATCATGAATATTTCTCTGTCACTCAATGTGTGTGTATATATTTTAATTTTTAACTTCTACATAGTATGCAAATATGATATTGTATGACTATATCATAATAATTATTGCTAGGTATTTACATTATTTCCAAGTATTCTGTGATATATATATATATATATATATATATATATATATATATATGATTTTTGCATAGTCAAACCTTTCATGCAACTTGAAACATTACTTTGAGATAATTATAAGTATTATCCCTGAAAAAAATTTACATATTCCATTAAAACATCATTATTTTGCTGTTGTGTCAGACAGGTAGAGAGAAACAGTGAGGTTTTGATATGGATAGATGATTTATCATCCAGTAATCTTGTCCTAGTTTACCCTCCCATTAATAGTTCATGATATTTCTTTCCCTACATCTGTGCTGACAATGATATCATTATGTATCAATGTTTGATGAGGTTAGTAAGCCTTGATCTGATCCAGGTGGATTCATTTGATCCAGATGACATGGAATGATTACTCTCTCTCTTCATAGGTGGGTTAGTATCTTTGAACATCTTAATAGATGGCCCAAGTAGTGTGCCTTCACAGTATACCTAATGTTATACTCTGAACCATAAGAAAGGCTCAAAGTATTTCAGCATACTTTCCATATATACACACCTAACAAGTGACAATATAAAAAGATATAAGGGCATTTAGTTTCCAAATATTATATAACATCATACACAATATAATTCTTGGATTATAACATAGAACCTGTTCAGGGGATAAAAACAACAGCAATAACAACTGCAATGGCTAAGAATTTACACATTTTTGCTTTTGCTTCTGCTTTTTCCTCAATTTGGTGTTCCAGGGCTGCTCTACATTTCTTCCTTATTTATATTCTACTACTCATTGGGACCTAGATCAAATGCCAGATCTACTTTGGAGCTTTCTTGATCTTCCTAATTAGAATTGACTTTTTTTTTTTCCTTTTGGTTTCCCAATATATTGCTTCTCTCTTTATGTTTGTTTATTTTTTGATTTGGTATACTTTGTAGTTAATAAGGTTATTTCTTCTATTTTGATGCATATTCCTGAAGGTGGGGTATGTCTTACTCACCTGTGTGGTACAACCATAACTCAACATAACAGTGCCTGTCAAGGTGCGTGCTTTAAAATATTTGTTGAATGAATAGATACAATGTTTATTTTCAGTAATTCTTGTAGCATATGTTATTCTAAAATCTCTGAAGAATTATTTTTTCTTTGAATTTATTGGGGTGACACTGGTTAACAAAATTATACAGTTTTGGGGTGCGCAATTATACATATTTTTGGTGTATCATTTATGTACCTAAAATAAGCAATTATTTTCAGGAAATATTTTATTTTCTTCAAAAGCACACAACATATCTATAGCATGTATAAGGACATTTTCCTCCATTCTGTCATTAGAATAAAATGCCCCTATTTTAATATATTTGACATAAATTTTCACAGCTAAAATTGATAAAATCATAAACCACATTCCATCACCTTTTTTTGTTTGTTTTTAGAGAAACCTACCACCATTTCAATTTATCAATAACTGAAATGGTCCTTATGTCTATTTCTTTTTGTTCTCTACCTTCAAGGACTTAGGAATATGGTATGAAATTATATTTTAGGGTCAACTAATCCAAGTTGTATTTTTCTTTTAATAATGTGCCAAATTATGAATCATTTATTTCCTTTTTGCCTGAGTTAAAATAGGCAATCTTTCTTTGGTATGTCTTATTTTGGGGGGGCTTAAAAAACATAGACAGTAGTAAAGTTTGGGGAAATGACAGTTTCTTCTCTGTGTCTAACAACTTTATTCACTTGTTTATATTTTAATTTATTTCATTAAAATGTCACTCTGACCCAAACTAATATTCTTGCTCTTTAAACAAAACAGAAGTGGATGAGGATAATGCATATATCACTTATACATATAGATTTAGTCCAGATGGAGTGGGAATATTTGTTCTCATTTTTCATTCTTTTTGGGGCCTCTCTTAGATTATTTATATTGAATTGGAGGACATGTATAGTGTATGCTAGCAAGTGATTAATACATTTAATTTCTTATAAATTTGTAATATATTTAAAAGTAATTTTTGAGGTATCATTGAAAAATATAGGTTAACTTTATCTGGTCATAAATAATTGTTGATAAAGAGAACAGAGGCTAAAACCACAAAAAGGAACATTAATGAACCCAAATTATGTTGCCGGACTCACTATTAGTTTTAAGTAGACCACTAGCTGAAGTAAAAACTTTTCATGATAAGTTACAACCATCTCAGAATTTTGATTTTGTTTTGATTATACATAGGACAATCTGAGTCTGAATAAATGAATATTCTAATGGAATTTGTATAATACCAGTATTTAGTTCATGTTAAATAACAGTTAAAGATGAGTGGTAAAGTAAATTGTATTTGATTGTTTGCTTTCTTTAAATCTTGCTTTGCAAAGCATTTCTTTCATTTGTTTTATTAATGAATAATTAACAGTTACAATATTATTTTAAAAGGACAATTGAGTATGCGCTCACTGTTAGGTTTTAGTTCTATAGGCATATCTATGGAAGCAGACATCAAACCAATAATCCAGAACCAAGGACCTACTAACGGTAGGCTGTAGAGCCTAATCTTTGAGCAGCAACTGTGCCATGTATTGTCCCAACTTCACATGATGAAATTGAAGTTAAGACTGTTTATTTACTAATCCCTCCCTTTTTTGTCTAGGGAGAGAGCTAGGGTATAAAGTTAAGTTTGTCTGACACTAGATCTTATATGCAGCAGCCAATGTCCATTCCTAAGAAATACACTCTTGAATACAGATATATAACATAGGTATCCACCTCTAGTTAACTTTTAGGGAATGAATTTCTCCATCCACAACTCTTAATATCCTTTTACTGCAATCTATGCATCTACAAAGGCACATGCTAGCAAGTGGTCTAAATCTTAAAATTATGTTGATGTATGTTAAACAGAAACATTAAAACAAATTAATAGGCCTGCATTTGGGATATTTAATTAAACATTTGAACTTTGTATTTATTGAGCCATACATAGCTTAGTGGTCAACTGGAGGAGCCCTTCCTGTATGTTTTGGCAGAGCCCACACTTAGGTGTCATTTTTTCACTACTGGTAGATTTGGAAAACACATAGTGACCAAACACTTGAGTGAATTGATGGATGCTTTTAAACGCTTTGGATTTTATTGTGTGTTACATGCCACTGAGTTAGTTCTGAGTCTTATGAACTCCGTGAATAAGGGATGTCCACTCTGTTCTTTCCTCAGTAGCGCTGCTCGGCTCCTGTAGACTCATGCCTATGGCTTCTTCTGTGGAGTCAATCCATCTCATATCTAGTTTTCCTCTTTGCCTGCTGCCTTCTTTTTTTTCTCAGTACTGTTGTCTTTTCCAAAGAACCCTGCTTTCTCATGATGTGCTTGAAGTAGGACAACTCCAATTTTGTCACTTTTGCCTTCAGCAATGTTTCAAGGTTGATGTGCTCTGGGACCCACCTGTGCATTTTTCTGGTAGTTTAGGCTACCACAGACCTCTCCTCCAACACTGCCCAACTTTAATCACAGTAAAGTCACCTTTCTTTAGAAACAGAATGTGTGAAGTACGTTGTGAGTACATAGATGGAACTTGGTCACTTGTGGACTCACAGCCTCCTCGCAACTACTCTTTTTGGTGCTCCAGTTGACTGCAGCCTACAGTATGAAATCACTAGTATAGCCTATTCTCATTGCAGAGATGAAGTAACTATGGCCAAGAAGGGAGGTTAGTTGTTTACCATTATATAACTTGTAAATACCCTACTATAATGAGAATCTCCAGAATTGGTTAATTTTGGTCTTCCATGCTTTCCCCAACACTAAAATTTCTTGTCATGTTTGCTCAAGGCCTCTCTTTGAGAATTGGGTAGACTATTAGCCCAGAAAAATGTGCATGTGTCCATCCATGTGAAATGCACTACATTATCCTAATAGAGTTCACAGACTCATTAGCAGCAACTCACAAGCCCCAGATATTAACACTTGTCAAAATGATCATCTTCATTTCCATGTTAAAACCAAGTAGTCTTAGGGGCAGAGTCATAGTAGGTTT
Source organism: Micronycteris hirsuta (assembly GCA_004026765.1). Taxonomy (NCBI): domain Eukaryota; kingdom Metazoa; phylum Chordata; class Mammalia; order Chiroptera; family Phyllostomidae; genus Micronycteris; species Micronycteris hirsuta. The sequence goes on from PVJI01005595.1 coordinate 66,059, forward strand.
CCAGAAGCCGGTTCTGAAATTCCAATGATTGACAGAAGTTTTTAGATCATATTTTTGAAAAATTTTCCTCAACTTTTAACAAGAAATACTTGATATAATGTATATTTAGTAGAGGCTACATTTGAGCTACAGACAATGTCTTTGGAGAATGTTTTTAGACCACAAACCTGTAAAATTTTTAAAAAGGAAAAAACAATCTAAATCTCACTCTTATTACACACATACATACACAAGGAAAACAAGAGAAAATGCAAAGTGAAAAATCTTTGCTGCTTAACTTGGTGGTGTTTTAAAAAGTAAGGCCTGCCATTAGCTAGAGAAACGACAGGAAAGTTAATAATGCGGCTCATAAATATGGAGGAGCATGATCCTCCTCTGGAGACAGTGCCTCCCAATTCATGTGGATTCTGGTTGCCAGGAGACAAAGTTTGGCCCATTTAAATTAAGTTCAGTGGTCTAACAAATGCCAAATTTATGATAAAATGTTAAATCTTTTGTGGTAGAAAAATTTCTATTTAAAATATGTAGACCTTTTACAATGTAATCTTTCTAAATAATGACAAATATGTGCAGCTTTCAAATTGAGATTCTTTCTTTTTTGGAGTTAGAATTCACATTGCAAATTCTAAATAATGGTGCCTTCTCCCAGATAATCAAAACAATCTAACATTGAGGTCTTAGTCTACAATACATTCTTGCTGCCAAAAATTCTGAAGGCTTTAATTTTCAATCCTGGGGTATTTGGCTGTGTGCAAATAACTGCTAGTAGAATTGGGGTAGGGCCAACAGGAGGACAGAGCTTTCTGGGCAACTACTGACTTCCTTCCTTTTGGTACATCTTCAGTCCTTGTGCATTCAGCTAAGTTCTTCCAAACCACTGAGGGATAAAGAGAACTTCATCTGTCATGAGGCTGACAGTGAATTAGAATAGTGTGCATTAAAGCTTCAGCCTTCTGAAAAGAAAGGCTAAAAGAAAGACTGCAAGAAATGGATCATAGCATTTTAGTGTAAATAGTTTAAATATGTAAATATGAATATTTAACTGTTAATTAAATATTAAGTAGTTGAAATGTAATTACTAAATATTTAATTAATTTATCTATTTGAAATAGAAGAGCTAGATTCTTTTATTCATTGGAAATGTTTTGCTGAATGACTACCACGGGTAAAGAGCCATTCTAGGCATGGGATCAACAGTGAACAGAGCACAGAACTGCCCTCATGAGACTTAAATTTTGGTGGGTTCTAGATTGAGGTCCTTACAGGAGTAGATTGCTCTAGGATTTATGTGTTAACCCACAGCCTTATGTTACTTTAGAAAATCTGTATAAGATAGCTTGAAAAACTACTTCAGAGGGTAACCGTTGACATTTCCTCTCTTCTTCCTTTTCCCCTCCTCTTTCTATCATTACTACATTGCTTTTGATCTTAACACAATTAGAGTTTAAGACTTTTTATTCTATCAAGAATAGGTGATGGTGGCCATAACTAGTGCTCTAAATATGATAATTTTCAATTATTCTACCTTCTGGAAAATGTGGACATTCTCCTTGTCATAAAAGCCTAATCTTGGAAATGCCATTATAAATCTTATTGAAGAAACCTTGGTTATCTGAATATTTTCTTACCCTTACCCAAACATCAAGACCAATTGAAGAAAATAATCACAGCCTTTTTTCTTTTACACCATTTTCAATTAACTATTCAATACATTGCTTTTTAAATTAAATTTATTTGGGTGACATTGGTTAATAAAATTATATAGGTTTCAAGTGGATGATTCTGATATAGCATCTGTATATTGCATTGTGTGTTTACCATCCGGAGTCAAATTTCCTTTTGTCACCATATTTTTTACCTCCTTTACTCTTTCATACCCCCCACCCCTCTTTGCCTCTGGTAATCACTATACTGTTGTCTGTGACTGTGAGAAGATAGATCTTGAGAATATCTCACTAGTCAGACAGAAAAAGTCAATAAATTTTTCATTTTGTCATGGGCACTAAGCAGCTTGTTATAATTTTATTTTTTTTAACATTTGAGAAAATAAAAATTAATAAATATTTCTAAGAAAAAGGAAAATTATTTTCTCTTGTCCTTTTGAAGTCTGTATTATTTACCTTTTGAAATTCACTGTGCAGTTTTTCACACCATGTGTGAAGTAAACCAGTAAAATGCAAGTGGAGTATGAATCCTGCCTTGGGAGTCAATGAAACAGGGCAACAAGATACACGCTGAGGCCCAGAATTAGCCTTGGCCTCCCCACTGCCACTTCCTTGATCTGAGCTGCCATGACCTTTCACCTGGAGTATTCTAATTGTTCTCCCTGTTTCTGCCTCTAGCTTCTGGCAGTGTGTTCTCAATGTAGCTGCCAGAGTGATCCTTCTAAATTGTCAGCCATGTCATTTAGCTGCTCAAAGTCCCCTGGTGTATTATCTGTCACTCTTCACAAGAAGGTTGCCTCCATTAGGATAGCAAATTTTATGTGCTTGATCACTACTACGTCCCCAGCTCTTGGAAGAATACTTGACGTATGATGAGGACTGTTCAGAAAAAGTCCAGCCATTATTAATATAACAAGAATGGTTTGCATAACATCAATGTAACGTAGCAGGCAAGGAGAGTGCACTGGAATGCATATGTATGAACAATGATGACTTCACGGTACTAGTCAGTGGGGGCGGTAAGTGCCTTTGAGTGAGCATGTGTACTCTGTGGCCTTCACATGCAAAATGACTGAGTAAGTAGAACAATGGACCTGCATCACATTTTGCATTAAGCTTGAACACTCCTCTGTGGAAACTATTTGGATGATGCAGAAGGCTTTTGGGGACTATGCCACGAGTGTGGCACAAAGCTTCAAAGATGGTCGAGGATCTGTGGAAAGTGATCCGCATTCTGGAAGGCCTGCAACAAGCAGAAGACCTGAGAATGTTGAACATGTGTGGGCTGCAATCAACAAAGATTAGTGAGTGACAGTGAGAGAACTAGGAACTTATCTGGGGATTTCAAAAACTACTGTGTCCAAAATTTTGATGCAGAATTTTGACATGTAACATGCCATGGCAAAATGTCTTCCACAGCTTCTGCTACTGGAGCAAAAGGAACATCGTGCTGCAGTTGCTAACTTGATTCAAACCACTCCCAATGAAGCAGATTTCCTCAAGGAGGTCATAACCGCAGATGAATCGTGGGTCTATGGCTATGATCTGGAAACAAAGACCCAGTCTTCCCAAAGGAAGTCCCCTGGTTCTCCACACCTGAAGGAGATTCAACAAAGTCACAGCAAGATCAGACCATGTTGACTTTGTTTTTTGATTGGGAAGGTGTCGTCCATCATGAGTATACCCCTCCAGGCCAAAAAATTAATAAGGAGTATCACCTCAGGTTCTTGCTCAGTTGAGAGATGCAATACTATGAAAACAGCCATAATTGTGAGCAACTGGTGATTTATTGCTTCATCACTGACAAGGCCCGCGCTTGTGACTCAGAGCCCCCTGCAGCCCATATTTGACACCTTGTGACTTCTGGCTTTTCCCAAAACTAAAATCACCTTTGAAAGGGATGGTGACTGTCCCTTTCAGACTGTCGATGAGATTCAGGAAAATACGACAGGTCAGCTGATGGCAATTCCAACAAAGGATTTTTCAGAGTGTTTTTAACAGTGGAAAAGACACTGGGAGAATTGTGAGGTTTCAAGGTGCCTACTTTGAAGGAGACTGAGGCCTCATTGTCCTATGTACAATGTTTCTTGTATCTTGAATCTTTTTCAATAAATGTCTCTATTTTTCACATTACATGGCTAGATACCTTCTAGACCAAACTCATATAGAGCTGACAGAGCAAGGAGAGAAATTGTATTCTAAGCCCAACGAGGTATGGAATTATGGAAAAGGGGCCAACCAGTGGGAGGTCTAGTCAGTGATGGATGCAGATTCTATTAGATGTACAGCTCTGGGATAGGAATGGAGGAGAAAATACATCCTGAGCTCTCTCTTCTATGCCCCTCATTCCAATTTCCAGTCATTAACCAAACCCAGCTGGAAGTCAGGCAAGAAGGGATCCGGTTGCTGTCCTCCTCAGCGTTAGCCTTCTTGGGCACAGAATAGACCAGAGAATTATAGAGACTGAGTGTGAAGGGGATGAAGGTAGGGAGGCACAGGAGACAATCGCCATAGGACATGGTTATGCCTCTGATTTCCTCATTGGTCAGACCACACCTAGGTGACTATGCTTAATTCTGGGCACCACCTGCTAAGAGGGTTATTCGCAGACTAAAGGACACAAGCTAATTAAATATATGTAATTGTGAGTATAGGAACTAGAATTTTTAACTTTGAGAATACATGATTTAAAAGAATACACAGAACTGACTGTACAATTCGCAAGGTCCATTTGCAAGGGCCTTAATTTAAAAGTTTTAAATGAAGATATAAAAGCATTGTTCAAAAGTTTTTAAAACAGGTCAGTGACAGTGAAGGGGTAAACCAAGGGTGCTGCTTTCTAGGTCCCACTCCCAGGTTGTGTGCGCATAGAGGCAGCCCCAGGGTCATGTCAGCCTCCATCTGACATTTAAAGGTCTGGCATGTGGATGATGAGGTCAATGGATAAAGCTTAGCCTGTGTCTTAAGATAGTAAAAACCACATCGAAGGAAGGAAGGGCAATTTATCAAGTGTTCTTTGCTTTTTTGTTTTTTTTAACAAGTTTATCTGTTTGACAGCATAATATCTTTCCTGTAGCTGGAATTGTTTGTGCTGCATTTAGCTATAATCTGTCAGCAGTACTATGGGAAGGATTTCATGTTAAGCAAGATGTTAGAGAAATGAACGGTGTGGATGTTTTCAGTTCTAAGGATTATATGACAATGTACAGAAACACAGGACAGATGCTTAGAGGGCAAATGCCAGCCTTTGACAGTAGTGGGGTCAACATAAGAACCCATGATCAGAATGAGAGCATATCGATTTCCAGCCTGAAGTTATTTCTGTGAAATAGGACGGAGTAAAGAAGTTTCTTAGGGTGAGTCAGACCCTTTTGGAAAATAATAAACTTGTATTTCTTTGATGACAGTGAATTGTCAGTAAAGCATTATTATTGTTTTCTTTACACCTAAGAAATTTATAGTTTAATATGTATTCATGCAAAAAAATCTACTGAAGCATAGACTTGTGACTTGTGCTTCACAGTCTCAACTTTCGGGCACTTTACCCTTCTTCATTGGGGCCCCTTTTGGAAGTTGACACGTGCCCCTCAGAACCTCACCAGCACTTCATTCTGCACCCCAACTGGCAAGTGCCGCCATTGTAGCTGGTTTATATTGAGAAAATAAACAAAGTTTGACTGAGATAACAAGGAATTTATTGTTACTAAATAATGCAGATTTGTAGGTTCCCCACCACTGTCTCCAATAAGAGACTTTTTTTCTTTTCCCAAAACAAAATTGTGCACAGACCCCAAAAACATGAAAAAATACAGGTACAATCATTGTGTGTGACGTGAGTATAAGGAACCCTGAGCTCCACAAATTCGCCGGTTCATCACATCTAATTTTAACCTCTAAGATGATACAATGTGTGAAGCAATAATCTAGTTCAACCTCCTCAAAGTACAGATAAGGAAACAAAGCCCAGATAGATTTGGTAGCTCATTTAACACCACACAGCTTATTAGAAGTAGAGCCAGGAAAAACTAAGGCTCCGAACCTCATTACTTTTTAAAGGACGGTGTGCTACCTGGATTGAATAAAGCCATGTTGATGTACGAATGCACGCACCGCTCTGCCAAACACGTGGACAGAAAACTTCAGAGCGTTCTGACAGGGAGGAAAAGCTTTGCCTTTGAGTCCAAATAAATCTACATGCTTTCAAATTTGTTTTCATTGCACCTGGCTTATGTCATTATTTTTTTTCAGCAGGAAATGAAGAAGAAACACAAAATAGATAAATAAATAAAGATAAAGATACAGACACCCACACAAGCTATGTAGTTACAGTGCTGTGTGGGCAAAGGACTTGCTAATTTTCTTTTCCCTTCGGGCTCCTCAGGAGTCCGAGCAGTTCCCCCTGTGCCTGGAGCTGAGCTGTGCACACAGTGGGGGCCAGAGCATTTTCATTGTTATTAGACTCTGTATGGTGGGTTTTAATCTTTTTTATCTTTCTGAAGGCAGGTGAGTCATATGGAAAATTCAAGAAGTGACTAGGAAAACAATATGTTTCTCTTTACAAAGAAACCATTTTGTTCCAAATATGATTTGAGGTGTTTACTTGTTATTTTGGGATGTGTGCTCATTCCAGTATAAGATTTAATCTTTAGGAGTCAGGAGAACTTTGAATTTCTCTTTCTCATAGCTATGAAAAAGGACAGGGGCCAGAAATCCTAAATCTTTCGTATATTTCAGGTTACATGGGAGTTTAGGACTTTTTATTTGAAATGGAAATAGAGTATGTTCTGCGTTTTATGTTTAGAGTGTAGAGCCCATTTATGTGGCTATATATTTATGTGCATTCGTATAGCAATTTCAGTTGTGTTTTTGCTCGAAGTGGCCTCTGCTGGTTTGTCGTGTTTTTGCATCAACTGCCCATGATTCCAATGACAGAGATGCTAATGTTTCTTTGTCTGTTTCACAATTGTAGACATGTTTATGAGGACTTGGTTTAAGCTTTTGTTTAATTCATCCCCTCTTCACAATCTCAGTTGAAGGAAAAGCCAATCTCAGCTACACCCACAAGAATGTAAAACAGTGTAGCTGCCATGGAAACAACTTGGCAGGACCTCAAAAAGTTAAACATAGAGTTACCATATGACTCTAAAATTCCACCTCTAGGTCTATACCCAAAAGTATTGAAAACAGGGACTAAAAAGGATACATGGACACCACTATTTACAAAAGCATTATTTTATAAGAGCTACACAAATGGATAAACCCAATGTGGTATTTCAATACAATAGAATATCATTCAGCCATAAAAGATGAAGTTCTGATCTGTGCTACAACATGGATGAATCTCGAAAACATTATGCTAAGATGATAAGCTAGACACAAAATGTCCAATATTTTATGATTCTGCTTATATGACATGTCTACAATAGATATATTAATACAGACAGAAAGTAGATTAGAAGGTACCAGGGCCTGAGGAAATGTGGGATAGGAGGTTATCGTTTAATGGGGAAAGTGTTTCTGTTTGGAGTAGAAGTGTTTTGGAGATACTGATGGTGGTTGTATAGCCTTGTAAACATAATTAATGCCAGTAAAGTTTTCATTTAAAATAATTAAAATGGTAAATTTTATGTTATATTACACCACAATTTAAAAAAGAATGAGATACCCCCACCTTTTCTAGAGGGAAAAGAAAGACAATGAGCAGGAAAAATCTTTTTTGACCTCAGAATAACTATTATTGAAAAGCTTGGGCTGCCCACTCCAGGGTTCTGGGCACGTAATAGCAGGTGAGAATGTATTTATCATTATTTTCTCGTTATCTATGTGAGGTACTGCTGTGGGAACTGTGGATACAGAGGTGAGTAAGATAAACACACCCTCTGCCTTAGCCTGTGTCCAGTGAGGAAGGCTGAGAAACACCAAACAGGCAAACAAACAAAAAAATAAAATGTAAGTTATAATGCCTGCCTTGAAGGAAAGAAGCCAGGGACTGAAATAGAGCTTGCATGTGTTTACATGTGCATAAGGTAGGGATGGGGGTGGTGGAGGACCCCTTTCTAAAGAAATATATGATGTTGAGTGAAGAGAAAAATCAAAGTGTACACGAAGTCAGAGGAATTAAAGATGGCAGGTCCATCTAGCCATGCAGCCACATGGGAGCGGCAGGTAAAAAAGAAAGGATAATATAAGCATGCCTTGGGATGAGTTTACCACACACACCAGCCCCATTGGGGAAGAAAATAGATGAGCAAGAACAAGATGCCAACTTTGCTAATATGTTAAGTGTAAAATCAGAGGAGTTTTAAATTGCTATTAAATAGTATTTGGCCAGAGGAACCCAGGATTGCTAGAACCATGTCTTATAAATTATCTATTTTTCCTTGAAGCTTCCAAGGAATTATATGCTCAATGAGCAATGACAAATGAGAAATCAAAGTTCCACTTTAATTTTAGTCCAGCTAGTGCTTATAACTGCCAGTGAAACTTTTTGGAAAACCTGGTTTGGAGTATGTGAATTGGATTCAGTATTCTCAAGCAAAGCTTTCTACCTCAAAGTCCAAATCTTACCAATGACTAGCTGCCAAGTTCAAAGCGATGAGAGTTCCTGTGTACCAAAGAAAGCAATAAAGAAAGCACGGTTGATGGGCTTCCTTGGAGAGTGGAGAGAAAAGGTAGCCATATGGATTTGAGTGACCTCACTTTTTGTTATGCAACCAATTCAATGGACATACTGACAATGACCAACCATTTAGAATCTACTCTTCGGTGACATGTTAGGTTAATCTGAGATATGAAAAGGATTTTCATGGAAAAATAACAAGGGAATAATTATGCATGCCAGACAGAGGAAGAGAATGACCAAAAGGTTTGAGGATTGTTTTCCAATATACCTAGAGCATAATGTATAGTAATAAAAGGTATAATCAAATAAGAAGCTGAAACTGGAATTTAAGGCCATCCTACTTTTAAAAACAGGCCAAAAATTAGCTTCTCATTTTTTATGCTTTGGGCAATCATTTTCAAGTTCACAGGAAAATAGTTACCTGATCTGGGTTGGGGGGGCCATAAGGGAAAGTGACGTACAGAAGAAAGAGACTACGGCAGGGTGGAAGTAAGGATCCAATCACTACTGACCAGACCTGAGTTGACATTTATTCATATTACTAGAAAAGAGTCTAATACTTTGTTTTCTCTCTTATCATGTAATAAGAGATGATGAATTATGATTATTGTTTTCAAAAAGCTGCCATGCAATCCTAGGCTTTTCAGGAACAATATTCCCTATTGTAGCTTTCAGATGACAGGGGGCAGCAGGTTTATTCTGTTCTGAATAGCACTCCACAACAGGCAAAGTTCACACGGTACTCTACTCACAATTATTTCTATTTGCTCAACTATTAAATATAATATTTGAGGAAAACAATAAAATATGGAAATGGATAATATGAGACATTACCCCAAGTTTTATCTCATTTTGATAGCCAGTTGTATTTTAGTACATATTTTCTGTATACATTTTCTGACATTGTTTTATACTGCACTTGCACTACTATTGTCTTTGGTTCTTAGTCAGATAATATCATTTGCAGTCAGTGTGGAATCATGTGCAAATGGAATGGATCACATACAACAGAGACAGCACTCAAGATATTTTTAAAGCTGGTATTTATGAGCACCACCCCTGCCTGATTTTCTGCTATGAAGTACTGTAACTATGTCTATGTGAGAATAAATTTTTATTTAAGTCTTTAATAAATCTGTGATAAACATGTCTTAATTACCACTCTTCATATTAAGACACTGACACAGAGAAGTTAGGTGAACTTCCCAGATTACAAAGGTAGGAGATGACAGAGCTGGAATTTAATCCATATTTGCTTTTTTTCCAAAGCTCTAGATCTTCGCTCTCAAGTTGTTTTGCTCTTCTCCCTAGTAGATCAGAAAACCTTATCAAATGCTCCATGTAATTATAGTAATGTAAAATGTACACATGAGTGAAAACAGCTGCAAAGAGAGGCTGAGGCACTGTAAAAGTGTACAGAGCATTAGTGGTAAGACAGAGCACTCGCAGCCAGACCTCAAGTTGTGGCCCAGCCCGCTGCCTTCTAAAGCCTATTGTGTCAGGAGGAAATAGCACTGTATTCTGTGCCCACCATTCCTTTCCTAGTCTTCTCTCTCAGTCTTGCTCCCAGTCTCTGCTTATGTCCGTGTGCAGCACTATAGCAGGTCTGAACAGAGCCAGAATGGGAGCACAGAGAGCTGGAGGAGGTTCCTGTGGGGCTTTTCTGGGAGGCTGGAAGGAAACCAGCTGTGACCTCCTGGCTGTTAGCGGCTTGTCAGCCTGTCCACAGTGACCCCTGTTACCTAATACTGATGGGGTTAGCACTACATACCTGACAAGCCTCTAGGTACTTTACATGTAGTTTCTTAATTTGCACAAACATCCCATTATACAGATGAAGACAGTGTGGCACAGAGGAGCCAGTATGTAACCCCTGCAAACTCCCACCGCTCGAAAAATAGACCAGCTAGAACTTAAACTCTGGCTTCTGCTTCCAAGCCAGTATTCTTCACACATTAGCCAAACTACTTCAGATATTCAAAGTAACTCTTAAATTTCAAAAGCAGCCAAACAAAATAAAGATTTTTACTGGCCATTGTAGGTGTTCAAAATAGTAATGAGCACCTGGAATTACTTACTATTTTTTTTTATTAATAGTAATAACTGATGATCTCCTACCTTAGCCTTATCTGGTATGACTTCCTTACCACATTCAAACCTGGCAGCATTTTGTAATCTCTCTAACTATTCCATGTTGAGTCGCCTAACTTTTAATGGAGAAAGATTGTAATTAAGTGAGATTAAGTTATCTGCACAAGGTCACATAGCTAATATATGATGGCTCAAAATGTACTATGCCCCATTTCCCAACTCCAATTCAGCTGTTATCTTCATTATATCATAATTGTGCTTATTTTTTAACACAAGTAATTTCCAATATTGTAGCATATTGTTTTTCTAAAACTTACTTACATCTATTTCTTATAGGAATATAAGTTCTCCTCTGCCTAGAAAGTAAAAGAAGAACAGACAAAAATAATGTAAGGCTTTAAAAATTCTTTTTTTCTGAAATGAAAAGCATTATTTCTGTAATGCTTATATCCTACCTAGGGAGCAATCTAGTGAGATAATCCCTTGAAAATAACTATTGGACTTGTACATAAATATACTTATAATTTGAGGATAGCTAATAAAGTAATAAAGTGTATCTCACCTCCAGAAAAGTCACTTGAGAGACACTCTTGTGTCAGCTGCTCTGTGTATTGCCTTTCATGAAAATCGCCCAAGACAAAACTCTCCGAATGGCAGAGGCAAGAGAAGCTAAAATTAACAAGCCAGTAACCATAAATGCCTTTGATTTGACTTGTAAACACATGCCAGTTATTTTATCTGCCTTAGAGAGATGCTTAAAAATGAATTCCTGTTTACCAAACACGGAGGGCCAATATAATGCAATTTCTACTCTTATTTATCAAGTAGATTTAAGGGTACTTCAAGGATTTTTAATGTATTTTTAAAGTTCTTAATAGTTTCTTAGATCTTGCTCCTTGTCTCTGCCATTCCTCGACACATTTTCTTTGGTTTCCTGTAAAAAAATAATAAGATTTGAATGCGTATGTTTCTCCTCTTTTGGAACGAGCTTTTGAGAGATACAGGAAGAGCCCCACACTCAGAGTTAGATGTCACTAAGAAAACCCTTCAGGAGATCCCAGCCTCTCTCATAAATTATACTCTTGGTTCTTGATGGCATGTCTTCGGCTCTCTGGCAAGCTCTTGCTTTTACTCCTCTCATAAATAAATAAGTATTGCCCTAACTTTGGGAACATGTACCCAAGCTTTATTTTCCCATTCTTCCCTGTCTCATAATCTTCCTCTCATTGAGATGATTTTTCTGCATAGATAACATTTTTGTTTCTCTACAAATTTTTTAAAGATCAACAGATAAAACATAAACACGGTAGGCCTATATCTTCTGATGAGATGCAAATATATGATACATTCATGATTCGGTTGCATAATTATATACCAATAAAAAATGACAATTCTCTTTGGATAAAAGGGGCTTTTATTTATAGAGTCTTTTATAGTAACATAATAATCCTAGATGATGCAGCCTGTTAGCTCTCCAATCCAATTTCATTTTTCATATATATACATGTGTATACATATATATGTATGTATATATGTGTGTGTGTGTATTCTGTAGTGAGTTGAATACTGATCCCTTAAAAGTATACCTAATATAATTTAATGCATATATAGTGTATTATGTAAGACATACTTTATATTTACAAGTTTACATGAGTATTTAGTCTCAAATTTATGGTCCATGGACTCCTAGGATTTCACTAAAGAAGTAATGAATGTATGGAAGTTATTTCCAGTATTTAACGTAAGAGATAGCATATGGTGCTTGCATGGATTGATGAAAATCAGAGGTTTATTTGCTTGGCTAGAATAATGACTTTGGGAGTGGATGATGTGGGTTTGCTTTCACCAATTAGAAGTTCAGATTGGTTGTTAAGTATGGCTTTAGTAAACAATATATGGCAGCATGAATTCATTATAAATTATTTTTGGTGAATAAAATATTTCAAAGTAGGGGCTTCAAAAAGAAAATAAGTGATCAAAGTTTTTATAGGTAGTGGAGGCCTGAGCATTAGACCCAGGCATGCATGCATACACTCAAAGTCTTGCACAGGTCACAATGCCTTTGTCTCAGTTTTCTTTTTACAAGGTCAGCCTACTTTACTTTTAATATCTCATTTTTCAGTTCCTCACCCTATTTTTTTATTTGTATGAACTTTCTGTGTTTTAAAGGATTCTTTTCATCAGTCGGCTACTAGATACTTGGTTGTCAATTTGAAGCTGCCCTTCTCCTCAGTTATTTCTTTTATTTTCAGTTGAATCATCATCAGTTCAGGTCATAATTACAATCTCATTCTAAACTCTGAAATGGCTTTCCATTTCACTCAGAATAAAATCCATAGTTCTGGGCCCTGGCTGGTATAGCGCAGTGGATTGAGCGCGGGCTGGGAACCAGACGGTCCTGGTTCGATTCCCGGTCAGGGCACATGCCTGGGTTGCAGGCCAGATTCCCTGTGAGGTCCCCTGTGAGGGCCATGTGAGAGGCAACCATACATTGCTGTTTCTCTCCTTCTCTGTCTCCCTCCCTTCTCTGTCTCCCTCCCTTCTCATCTCTCTAAAAATAAATAAATAAAATCTTTAAAAAAAAAATCCATAGTTCTCACCTGGCCAACAAGCCCTGAAGGTCTGTCCCACTATCATGCTTATTCTCTCCTCCTGACATTCCCTATTTAAACCTCCCTCCCATCACTCTCCTTCTACCAATCAAGCTACTTATTTGTGTCTCTCTGAAGATGTCAGAAACCCTCTGGCCTCAGGGCCTTTGCATTTGCTCTTCCCCCAGTTGGAGATATAGGTGTTTCCCTTTCTTCATTCGGGTGTGTAAGTCTGATCAAGACCTAGCGGCCATCCCTAAAAATAAATAAATAAATAAAATAAACACTTTCTTTGCTATGTTCTATTCCCTTACTATGATTTATTTCCATACATAGCACACTAGATTGGATTTTGCTTGGTGTCTGTCTCCCTTTAGAAGAATGCAAGCTCTATAAAATCAGAGAGCGGCGCACATGTGCTCAAGGCTGCTCTCCCATGCCTTAGAAGTGTGTTTAGAATACAGTAAACCATAATAAACATTTTCTGAATGAACAAATACGTTTATTTCTTTATTCTTCATTCAATATTTGAGGACATAATACAGAAGTGAGCAAAAGTAGGTTTACAGTTTTGAGTATGTGAAACACAGAGTTTGTTCTTGTATTATTATTTATTTATTATTTTACTATTTATTTGTATTACAACTGTAAACCTACATTTTTTCATGCCTGTAATAGCATTTGTTGAATTCTCAGTATGCTTCAGAAAATGTTCCAAACAATTCACATAGACCATTTTCACTTAATTCTTACGAAAAGCCTTTTGAGGTAAGTTGTCTTATTGCCTGCTCTTTACAGATGAATAAATGAGGCTGAGAGAAACGAAGAGACTTTTCCAAAGGCCACACAGCAATCAGTGGCAGAGGCAAGATTTAACCACAGATATCCTAACCACAGACAGAAGCTCTTCCACCTTAGGTTGTACCAGAATTACACCAAATTCAAGGGAGAAACTGATTAATAAAAACTCTGCTTTATAAGCAAAAGAGAAATGCAGCATGTAATGCAATGGGAAGAAGGCTATAAAAGAGTTAAGATGAGGGATACTTTGGGAACTTCTCAGAGAAATGTTTAAATCATAAAGAATAAGGAGAATTTTGACATGTAAGAAAAGAGAGACAGGATGGTCCCACTCCCAGAAGTGGGGGCAGCCTGAGGAATACCAGAGTTGTCTTGATAAAAAGTCATGGCTCATGGGGGAATTCATGTGGGCTCTTTGTGTAGAAGGTAGGGGAACAAAGCTGAAACATTTGGCTTATTTAATCCTAGGTTTGAGATGGCTGCAAAAATGTTAAGTAATTAAAAATAAATGCCCAAAAGAGATGAAAAGTAAATATCAGGGGCTGTGAGAAGATCTCTGTTGAGAGCAATCAAGCAAATGGTCATTGTCAAAGACTAAGGAAAAGAGGGCCTCTCTTCTACTTAGTAAACTGGGTAACTTTGCCGACAAGTCAGTGTGAAGGCTTGATGGCAAATTCCCTGCCATTTCAGAACTCATTCAAAAGGATGATATTCTTGAAGAGACATAGTCTGGATCCTTCATTTTCCCTGGCCTTGCTACCTTGCCGATGTAGCAGGTAAGGGAACTTTCTAAGATTGCTCAGAGATCGAAGAGCGTTAAGGCTTGGAACTACCACAGAAGATTTCAAAGAGATTAGAGTCAGGAAAAATAAGGTTGGAAATCTACCTCTGGCTCTTCTTAACTTTAGGATTTTATGTAGCTTAAAAATCATCTCTTTTTTTATTATAAAGAGGGAAAGAAAGATATCACCTTATAGGTCTGTTGTAAGAATTAAGTAAATTAATACATGTGAAAAGACCTAACAACATTGAAGTCACACAGTAAACAGTAGCTCCCTTTTTGTGATTAGCCAGCCAAAACCTTTAATTTCATTGGTAAGAAAACTGATAAGGGAAAATGAGGTGTCCAAGCTCACATGTGGCAGTCATTACTCACGTGGGCGCTGCATCTCACTACCACCGCCAAATGGCTTTACATTCCATTGAAGATCTTATATCTTTTCTAAAACTTCTAATTTTCAGCCTCTGTTTACCATCCTCCCAAATCATGGACCTGCTTCACCTTCAAGTGAACTCTTCAGAGATCTCTTCAAATACGGGAGTCAGGTGTGGTTGGCAATACTAGAATGACTCTAAAAATAACAGAATAGTATTTCATAAAGTGGCTCTGGCAGCCCCAGCTTTCCCGCAAGCCAGCCTGAAGCAGACTGGGCTAAACATCCCTTCTCTGTCCTGGAAGACAGGTGCTTTCCTCCATCCTATGATGTGTTCTATTACCTACTAGAATTATCTAGTTAGTAGCCCTCTCTAGAATGTGAGGGTAGGTGCAACACTCTACTTATCTCAGAATACCTGCTTAGACCATGGTGTATAATACATATTAGATACACTATAATATTTAATATAATAGTAGTTTGATGTAATTAATATGAGGCCTATAGAGAAAGTCTTGACTATGTTGTAATAACATCAGTAGTATGAGGATGACTATGCCAATATACATATTCAAAATAGTACTTTAACCAGCGTTCTCTTGGGTGTATAGGATTTTCTATGTTAGTTAAAAGTTTACATAGATGTTTTAATTTATATCTGGCAAAATAATCATTCACTCTACAAATTTATATCCAAGCAGTGGAGCATTCTATTTTGTTCAACTCATAAGAGCTGGTTGTACATATCTCTTCCTAATTCCATGCTCAGCAACTTTATGTTGATAGTTTGAAATTGGCAATGGTGGGAATGTTCATGCCATGGAAATCAACAGATGATTGAGTCTCAGTGATTTTTATTTTTCAGAGAGCAAGTTGTACATTTACCAACATATCATTGTATATGACTCTTAATCCACTATAATTTGTGTAGTTCTACGTTCATGACTGCATCTGTCTAAGGCATAGGCTATGTCTGATTTTGTAGCTCCACTTCGTTCTTCACATAACCTAGGTGCCCATAAGTAATTCCGCGCAGAGTTGTTTGCATACATAGGTGACATCTCCAAAATGAAAAATTAATTAATATGGGAAAACAGTCTCCATAACTAATTTGTTTTCCCCTAATATATCTTTTTTTGGTTTATTAACTAGTAGTTGGGAGGATCAGCTTTGTTTGTGGATCAAACTCAAAGTTTAGTGAACTGGACAAAAAATCTTTATAGAACTAAAAAACAATGATACTGCTTTTAAAAATGCAGATACATTAAATCAGCTGATCAAACCTTTTCTTTCCTTATTTATTTGGAAAGACAAATGTGGAGTTAAGGCGGCTTTTCAGATTGTTCTTGAAAAACTGAAGCTGAGATTGTTTTAGGCCCCTTTATGTAGAAACAGGATAGGTTTTTCACCTCTTAAGATTTATATTCAGGATAATGTATTTTTTTTTTTCAGGCTAATCCAGTATCGTGAATAAATTGTTTTTGTCCCTAAATGAAGCCTGGTTATAAAATGCAGGTCATTATTATAAAGCAATCTTAGGCTATAAGTCAGTCCATTTCCTCTGTCATTACTTGAGGGTAGAATTATTCAAAAATATGGATATGTTTAAAAATTCTATTAGAATACTATTCAGCTTTTTCTCTCGTAAATAAATCACTAAAGCACTAGATTTGTCTTCCAAATATAGTAAATGAGAAAGAAATAATTTTTACTGCTAAAGGTAAATCAGTTCCATATCTCTGCCATCTCAGAGAGTGAGATAACATTTAACTGTGATTGACAGTTGTCTCAATTTTAACCAGTAACTTTAGTAGTGAGATTTCTCCTCACACTTTATGCCAGTGCAGAATGTTGTGTTTTTGAAGATGAAATAACCTGAGAGAACAATGAATTATTTTGACATAGACTCTAAAAGGATCTTAGGAAACTGCAGTGGATACCATTGGGATTTTAAAAATCCAAGTTTGCTTGCTTGTTTGTTTTGTTGATTCTTAGGTTCCAATTAAAGGTGAGATCATATGGTATTTGTCTTTCACCACCTGGATTATTAGTTCACTTAGCATAATGCTCTCCAGTTCCATCCATGCTATTGCAAAGGGTAGGAGCTCCTTCTTTCTTTCTGCTGCGTAGTATTTCATCATGTAAATGTGCCATAGGTTTTTGATCCATTCATTTACTGATGGGCATTTAGGTTGCTTCCAGCACTTGGCTATTGTAAATTGTGCTGCTATGAACATTGGGATGGGGGAGTAGTGGGGGGGCATGCAGACAACTACACTTGAACAACAATTAAAAAAAAAAAGAAAAAAATCCAAATTTGTAGAGGAATGAAACGATCTAAAGCTCACAATTGAATAAATAGGAAACTATCAAGTAACAAGAACAAGAATATTAAAAAAATGAAAAAACAAAGCAAAACATATATCCCTCAGGTTACTTCTGGTACAACCTGAACTCTGGCCCATTAAGAGAAATTGAAGTTTAAAGGGAATATTTTTGGTAAAGTCTAGGCATTTTTTAAATCTATCCATTCATTTGCTCATTCCTCCTTCTTTTTAATCAGTAAATCCTTAACGAGTAAACTAATGTATGTATTGGGCATCTAAAAATTACTGCAACAGGCTTTGATCCCCAAAATAGTAGCAAACCAGAGAGACAAATAGATATGCAGGTTGAATATAATGTAATAAATGGAAAGGAAACTGCAGCATGTTTTGTGTGAATACGAAGGAGATATAAATATCTGGGAGAAATGTAAATGAAAAGGGAAAATATATATTTGAACACCTGTGATACACCAGCTGATATGCTAGTTGGCTTTCCATAGCTTATTTCTTTTACCATTCTCATTAATACTGCAGGCAGTATTATTACATTCTACAGATGACGAAACTGAAGCTTAGGGAAATTACGTTGGAGTTGGGCTTGAATCATGTCCTTCCCAAAAGATATGTTGAAGCCCTAATTTCAAGGACCTCAGAATGTGATCTTATTTGGAAAAATGTCTTCACTGAGGCAATCAAATGTAGACTGTCAGGATGAGAGTCTAATTCAATATGACTGATATCCTTATAAAAGGGGATATTTGAACACAGAGACTGACATGGGCAGAGGAAAGACACATGGAGAAGGGTGTACAAAGATGGAGGATTGGAGTGATGCATTTATAAGAAAAGGAATGCCAGAGATTGCTGTCAAACCCCTAGAAGCTAGAAATAGGTGAGGGAAGCTTTCCCTCCAGGTTTCAGTGGATCGTGGCCCTGCCAATTGAGGACTTCTAGCATCCAGAACTGTGAGACAAAAACTTTATCTTGTACTAAGCCACCCAGTTGGTGATACTTGGTATGTCAGCCTAGGAAACTTACAACATTTGTCAAAAACATAAGGCTAGTGAGTAGTGACTCACAACCTTCCTTTTCTGGTTCCAAGCCCACATGTTTCCTCCTACACAAAGGAAGTGGTTTTTTTACCCAAGTCTTTAAGGATGAGTTTTGGGTGGAAAAGTAAGGAAAGTGCCTTCTTTTATTAGAAAACTGTGAGTTCAGGCTTATTCTAAAGACCCTCATGAATGACTCACTATTTTTCTTATTTTAAAATATTATTTATTTATTTATTTTATTATTGTTCAAGTACAGTTGTCTCCATTTTCCCCCCACCACTCCACCCCGCCCCACCCACCCCTGCCTCCCACCCTCAATTCTGCCCCGCTTTGGCTCTGTCCAAATGTCCTTTACATATGTTCCTTGATGACCCTTCCTCCTTTTTCCCCAGTTAGCCTCCCCCCCTCCCCTCTGGTTATTGTCAGTTTGTTCTTTATTTCAGTGTCTCTGGTTATATTTTGCTTGCTTGTTTGTTTTGTTGATTAGGTTCCATGATCAAGAATGACTCACTATTAAATCATATCTGTCATAGGATTCCTGAGGATCCCGGATTCATTTGAACAAGTTGTTAACATGGCTGTTAGTCTCTAGAATTGTGTGGGTTTTTTTTTTTTTTTTTTTCTTTTTTAGAGAGAGGAGAAGGGAGGGAGACAGAGAGGGAGAGAAACAGCAATGTATGGTTGCCGCTCACATGGCCCTCACAGGGGACCTGGTCCGCAACCCAGGCATGTGCCCTGACGGGGAATCGAACTGGGACCATCTGGTTCCCAGCCTGCACTCAATCCACTGAGCTACACCAGCCAGGCGAATTGTGTTTGCTTTTTAAGTTCATGAAGATAGGGACTCAGTTTTGTGGTATGTAGAATGATAAAGCTTAAATGCATAATCTCTCTGACCATCCCAGGCTCTCATAGCTACCTGAGACTCAGAACTGAAGCAGTTGTTATCTAAATGCCACAATTTTGTCAACTGCATTCTCCCTTATAACTGTTTTGAAAATAGATATATCTGGTTTTCTATATGCCTTTACCTTTCATTCTTCAAATATTTTCAGACTATACTTACATTTTTCATGTTCCTGTTCAGAGTTCAACGTAGTAGACTCTAAAACCCATGTTGATTGTGTGGTAAGTTGTCTAACAAACTCTTGTCATCCATGCAACAGAGTTCAGTGTCCTGAAATAGACGTAATGTGCATGGATTTTCTGAAGAAGGAAGAAGAGTTTCTTTCCCTGTATTTCTGTTGAGACTTGGGTGAAGCAAAATGCTTCTGCTCAGTTTTAAATTCAAAAATAAAAAATTCACAGTCATATGTGAAGACAAAAAAAAATCTATAGGATAACAAAAGGATGTGTTTCTGTAATCATGTATGGAAAACACATATGCACGATCTCAGGGTCCCAAACAATGTACTAATACTATCCATTATGTAAAAAAGTACCATAACAAATATGTTTTTGGTATTGTGATTTATTGTTAAGAAAAATATTTCTGCAAAATGCAAATACTCATGCCAAGTTAACATAGAAATAAATTTATAAATGAGGAACTTACCACAAACTCTACTCTCACTATTCTGGATTTTTTTTAATGATAATTAAAATAGCTTAATACATTAAGCGATTGTACAAAAAATACGTCTTAACTATATTGAGTTTTAATTAATATTTGCAGACTACACTAAAGTTTTACCTTTATATTTTTCTATTCTAAAGGAAAAATGACAGCTCTTTTTTTGTAATAATCTTCATCACATTTCTGACCATTTGAAAAGACATAGTGTAGCTTTTTCTGGTCATTGCAATAGCAATTGTAATGAGAACATATATTTATAGTTTTATTTTTCTTTCTGCCATCTCTTTGGTTTTCTGCAACCAGAAAAGTGTCTCCACTTTTAAGGACTCATGTGATTGGATGGTGACCACCTTAATATTCCAGGATAAGTGCCCCACCTCAAGGTCCTTAGCTGTAATCACACCTGCAAAATTCCTTTTGCCAAGTAAGGTAACATATTCTCTGGGTTTGAGAACTTGGCATAGACATATTTGAGGGCCATTATTCTGCTTTCACAGGCAGAAAACAAATTCAAATGGAACTTCAAATACAGAGGTGAAAAACACATTTTATAATTTTTATGATCTGCCCTGTGAAACCTGAAATGAACAAAAGCTGAGAAGAAGTGATTTTTGTTCGAAAATCATATAAATGTAGACAATAATGTTAACTTGAATAAAATTTCTATATCTTACTATAATTAAGGTACTATCAATTTGAAGTAGATTTTGATGAGTTGAGATATATATTGAAAGCCTTACAGGACCCACTAAAAATCACTTTACAAAAGTTAAAAGAAAGACTGAGCTGATTCATTGTTTGTAGATGTCAGTGGTTTTAGAATGGGGGCGTTTGTATCAAAGAATTACATAACAGTCTCTGTGACACACTTTCATCATCTGCAAAATGGAGTTAATCCTGAAAACCACTTCCCAAGTAGGCTGTGGGGTGATAAACATGAATGAGCCTTGGCTCCCAACAAACTGGAATTTGAAATTCCAACACGCAACTTTATAGTTTTGAGCACATCATTTCGCCTCAGTAAGGCTGTTTCTTTCATTGTAAAAAAAAAGGGATAATAACCATACCATCTCAGTTATTCCATGAGAATTATATAAAATAATGCATTAAAGAATTTTGCGTGGGTACTAATAAATGTTAGCTATCATAATTGGGTTACAAAATATTTTTGAGCTATAAGATGTATAAAATATTCATTATTATTATTTTTCCACTAGCTTCCCTGTCTATTGTTCAAGGCAAAAATGTAGAGACAAATCTAAGCCAATGTATGTGTATTGCTGGCTTTCTTGACATCTATGCTAATCTTTAAGAGATATGCTCCTATTCATAATCTTGTGAGGAAATCAGCACTAACACTGAGAAACATTAATGTAACTTTTGAATTGACTTGAAGGAGGAATTGGAATTCTCCAGGGAAAAAAATGTGCAAAGACATTCCAAAATACATTATTAATTTACCTGTATTAGCTACAATGTATGGGAGTACGGTACATAATGTATCACTTACATAACAACTACTCCAACTTCATAGATGAAGAAGTTATAATTCATAGGGTTTAAGATTTTGATCATGTAACTGCAGATTGTAGATGGTCACTTAAAGTTCAAATCCAAGTTTATCTCTAACATTTGTTCATCTAACCACTAGCATACCTAAAGAAAGAAGACAATTCTCAAAGAAGAATTTAAACCTCCCAGACCTTTATAAAAGAGAAAGACATCATATGGAGATCTGAGGTCCAGAACACTATACCCTAATCAACTGAACTAACTAGCCAACCAGTGCTGCTAAAACCTAGGATGCTCCATCAGTTCAATGGTAATAGCTAAAGCTAAACAATTCTTTAATGATTCTCTTCGTCTCTGGGGGGATGGCCGGTGGGGGGACATCAAAATGACAAAATTGAAAAAGTACAAGAGGAACTTCAAATTTCTCTAAAATACTGAACAGACAATAATATAGTTTAATGAATTAACACTTACCAATGTTAACATTTTGAAAAAAAAAATACATAGGCCTCTGTCATTTTCTTCAGCCTAGAACTTCTAGCTGGAAGTCAATACTTACACAGGAAGGCCCATGATTTTTCCTCCTGGGCCCATGGCAGACATGATTAATTAAAAATATCCATTCTCTAATCTGTAAAAACTCTAATAGTCCTTTTTAGTATCATGTTTTAGACAACTACTAATCAGGTAATAAATTATGAAATAATTTATTAATATGAAATAATCACAAAATAAATTTTGCCTGTAATACTATTACCTGGTAAATATCAGCAATGCTTTAGGGCCGTGATTCTCAGTGGGGAATCATTCACTGCTGTAAGGACACTTTGCAATTGGAGAGTTTTTCATTGTTGCACAGTTACAGTTGTTCCCAATTTGATTGTCATAATTGGAAAGGATGCTGCTGACACCAAGTGGGTTGAAGTCAGGGGTGATTTTAACCTACAATGCACAAAATGTCAGTGCGGTCGAGGTTGAGAGACGGCACTTTATAGAGAGTTTATTAAAGAAAAACAATTATGTGAGCCTATTTAGTTAATTTGTTGAAATAAAGATGTTTCTAAAGGGCTCTGATGAGAATATAGCGGTGATTGGAATACCTAAAAATGAAGCCCCAGATGAGGGCTGCATTTCATGGCATTGTTTTCCTACCAGCTGAGGGCAAGACTCTTTCCCAGGGGGACCCTCCTGCCTTTTGCAGAAGCAGAGACGTCCCGTTCCTGCCGGCAGCATGTGAAAAGATGGCACCCTTACAGAGGCTGCAGAGCCAGACCAGTGATTTTTCCTTCACTCACTGCTCACAAAGAAGTTGCCTGAATAAATAGCTGCCATTCGTTTCTTCACATAAAGAAGCTGACACATAACAAATGGCTTTTTGTACTCATTTTGCTAGTGAAAGGTGTTTTTGTGTGTTCTCTAGCAGATAGTAAATTAGGATTTACATGTATCATAAATAAGGTACATACTCTACTGCCCTGAATTACACATACTTTCCTGAATGATGCTGGATCCACAGAAGTTTTCTACAACCTGCTCAACCTGTTCCAAGCAAGCAATTGGAGAACATACAGCTTATCTTGGCAAATGAAGTTAAGTTGATCAATAAGTAATTTGATGAACAATCCTTTTGTAGAGTTTTGTTGAGCTCTGGAGGAAGTTCACATTAAAAAAATATCAATCTCAAAAGTATTAATAAAGTAAAAGTTTGGGTAGAGGTCCATTTCTTTATATATACATTCCCAATTGTTCCAAGTATCATTTGCTAAAAAAAAGAAAATTGTCCTTTCTCCTTTAAACTGCCTTTGTAACTAAGTCAAACACTAATTTGCCATATGTCTTTGGTTCCATTTCTAGACTTTCTTTTCTAGTCTATTGATTTGTGTGTGTATACTTTCACCAACAACATTTGATTGGTATAACATCATAGCCTTGATATCAGTCTGTAACAGTACTCTACATTTGTCTTTTTTAAAATTGTTTTGGTTATTCTGAGTCTTTTGCCTTTTCATATAAATTTTAAAATAAACAACACTATCTACAAAAAGTCCTGTTATAATTTTTATGGGAATTGTGTTGAATGTATGTGTAAAGTTGAGGAAAAAATGACACCTTAACAACATTCAATTTTCCAATTCATGAACATTGATCTCTCTTCATTCTTTTATATCTGACTGATATAAAAGTAAGATATCTTTTATATCTTCTTTTATCCATGTTTTATGGCTTTTAGTATACCTATTCTTCATTAGTTTGTTTGGATATACTTTAAGTATTTATGTGAGGCGGTATTGCAAATACCACTGTTGTTTAAACTTTGAATTCTAGTTACTCATTGCTAACACTTAGAAATATGATTTATTTCATGTAATGAGCCTTCCTGCATTCTGAATTTACTACTGAATTATTCCAAGCATTTAAGAAAGATATAATGTCATTCCTACACAATCTCATCCAGAAAATAGGATAACAGAAAGCAATTCCTAATTCATTTTATAAAGCCAGAATTGCCCTAATACCAAAACATGAAAAAATATTGCAAGAAAACTGTGGACTTACATCCCTAATAAACATAGCCAAGAAAATTCCTCAACATAATGTTAAATTAATTCCAGCAATATACAAAAGAAATAATATATCACGATAAAGTGTGGCTTATTCTAGGAATGCAAGGCTAGCTCAACATTCAAAAGTCAAACAATATAATTCACTATGTAAACAGAATAAAGAAGAAAATAATATGATCTCAATATTTGCAGAAAAAGTTTTTGACAAGATTCAACATCTTTTCATAATAAAAACTCAGTAAAACTAGTACTAGAGTGAAACTTCATTAACATAATAAAGGACATTCACCAAAATTATGTGGATAATGTCATGCTTCATGTGAAAGACTGAATGCAATTTCCTCTAGGTCAGGGACAATGAAAGCATGTCCCCTCTTACCACTGAGATTCAATATTGTCCTGGAATTTAAAAAAAATAACGTCTTCATTCACATTGTTTTACATAATTGTCTAGGTAAAATGTCCCAAGGAGTCTGCAGAGAAGCTCCTAGATTATAAGTGAATTTTGCAACATCATAGAATCTTGTCTAAAGCTTTTTCTGCAACTATTGAGAGCATCATATCACTTTTCTTCTTTATTCTGTTTACACAGTGAATTATATTGTTTGATTTTTGAAAGTTGAGCTAGCCTTGCATTCCTAGAATAAGCCACACTTCATAGTGGTGTGTTATCTCTTTTATATATTGCTGGAATTAATTTAACATTACATGGAGTTTTCTTGGCTATGTTTATTAGGGATGTAGGTCCACAGTTTTCTTGCAATATTTTTTCAGGTTTTGGTATTAGGGCAATTCTGACTTTATAAAATGAATTAGGAATTGCTTTCCATTATCCTATTTTCTGGATGAGATTGTGTAGAAATAGTATTATATCTTTCTTAAATGCTTGGAAGAATTCAGTAGAAAATGATCTGAGCCTGGAGCTTTACTTGTTGGAAGAATTTTAAGTATGTTCTTAATATTTTCTTTATCAGTATAGAGGTCTTTTATTTTTTTTTTTACACTTATCATGCCATGAATTCATAGGGAATTGGTTCCAGTAGCTCAGACTCCTTCACCTTGGTTCTCACACAGTATGCTTCTTTGAGGGGTGCAGGCTGGCACTTCAGTTGAATCCAAGTAACTTTCTCTTTGACTTCCTTCTTTTTCTGATTGTTTTCCTTCACATGTTTCAGGAAGCTATCTCAGCTCTTAGAGTGCTTAATATATCTATTAAGCTCGACATGTACATTAATTCTCTTGGCAAGGATTTTGCCCTTAACTCTTTTTTTCACAACAATTTCCACCCTATGCTGGGTGACACTCTAGACTCTTTCAGTTTTGCCCTGATAACATTGGTGGGCATTTCTTTTTGAACTGCCCATTCCTTTGATGTCTACAATATTACCTTTCTTGTAGATTCACACATATGTGGCCAAAGGAACAACTCCATGTTTTCAAAAAGGCCTAGAGAACATATAGCAGGTGCCTCTCCTCCTTCCCTTTGCTTTAGTCATCTTGGTGAATTACTGGGAGGTGGTGCTTCCAGATAAAAAGGAGGCCAAGCTGCCATATATTATTTTAATATATTTTATTATATATAGAACTATTCCAATTACCCATTCATTCTTAGGTATTTGTAGGCATGTCTTTAAAATAATTGTCCCATTTTATCTAATGTGTCAAATTTGTGGTCATAGTAAGTCCCTTATTACACCTTTGATGCCTGTAGGGTATGTAGTGATGCTCTTATTTCATTCCTGGTATTTGATTTACATCATCTCCCTTTTAATCTTGGTCAATATGGTTAGTAGTTTAGCTTTTGGTTTCATTAATTTTCTCAATAGTTTTTCTGTTTTAGATTTTATCAATTTCCGTCCCAGTGTGTGTGTGTGTGTGTGTGTGTGTGTGTGTGTGTGTGTGTGTGTGTGTGATCTTCCCTCCTCTGGATTTAATTTGCTTATATTTTCTATTATATTAAGGTTGAATTTTATATTACTGATTTAATACTTTCATCTTAAATTTAAGCAGTTAATGCTATCAATTTCTTTCTAAGCACTGGTGTACTGCATTCCACAGATTTTGGTATTTTCCATTTTATTTTTTGCTAACCAAATTCATGAATGCTATGAATTCCAGCCATAGAACCTTTGAAGACACAGAGATCAGGTGAGAAACTCTGTAAGAGTGAAGTAGACTAAGAAATGCAACTAAAACACCTCTTCTCTGAATGGTTCCTGTATAAATAAATGGCAGGTGGCTGTTGGGGCAAAACATTCTTAGTCCAATTCATTTTAGGCTGCTTTACTCAATACACATTCAGTATAATCTATAACATACCTTTAAGTTATGTCTTTAGCCCAGTGACCTTCTCTTATAATATAGGATTATTCTACTCTAAGCCCAACTGGATTTTATTTTACATCATTGACTAAAACTGATCTTATACTCTTATTTCTGTGTCTTTCTCCCTTCACTTGAAATGCCTTCCTTCTTGAACTTAAAGTTGTACAAAATAGTATCCAAATTTTAGTCTGCTGTCTCTTATATATATCAAGCTGTTATTTTCATTTTCCAGTGAACATTTTTTACTACAATATAGACTTTTCAAAGTTATGCGGTACCTCAACCTTCTGTAGTTGCTTCTCAATGTTCTGAGCCTCCCATTGTAAATGCTCAGTAAATATTTACTGTTTAATTTTTGATATGTTCATCCTTCAGTTTATTGTCATTTAATGGAAATCTTTAGGATTAAACACTGTAATAGCATCTTTTTCCTATTAAGATAGATCTGATTAGCTTAAAATATTTTACATTGCCTATTTTGCTTTCATTAATATTCATAATATAATTAATATATAAAAATGTTGTGATCTATGCTAAAAGATTACCCCATTTAAAATACAGAGGTCTTAAAGGAGGAAATATTGAATTATTATGAATGTACCTTTTACAAGGCTCATTTCAGTAAAATGTAAATTTAAAATTATCCCTGATTTCCATAATTTCTCTTGTATTGTAATTCTTGGGTGATTGAATTTATGTCATCATATTGCATTTGTGCCCTGTTTTCTATTAACTTGGCATGTTTTTTTCCCTTGGATATTAATTTTATTTCTCACTATTCTTTGCATATAGAATAATATAACATCTTCTAGAACATGTAGCTTTCATTGGTCTCACAGAGATTTCCAGAAATACCTTAACAATGCTAAATAATGTTAATTTCTGTCCTCATTTTTCTTCTAAATGAAAATTTAGGTATTCTTAATAGCAAGATGGATACTTGGGTTTATAAGTTTCTGTGTGATATAAATGAAAGAGCACTTGATAAATTCCAGAAGCTTGCTTCCTATTCCTAATACTTATTAGTTTTTGATCTTCAGAAAGTTACTGAATTTTTCTGGATTTCAGTTTCTTTATATATGTATATATGTTGGTTATAACCATCTCTAACTCATTCTCTCATGCTTATTATGGAGTTATAATATAGTTAACTGCCAATAAAGTGCCATTAAAGTCATTACTTTAAATTATAGTCATTAATTTAATATCTATTAATTCCTTTTCAGAAATAGTATTTTATATTTCTCTGAAAAGTAAAAATATTGTATGAATGAAAACTTTTCTAACATGCTACTGCCTTTCTTGCTAATGTTGGTTAACCTGATTTAGATTGGTCACCTCCTTCCTATCATGTCCATATACTGAATTTGAGGTCTATAAACTCTCCCTGTACCTCCTATTCCTCATCTTACGTTTGTACTCTGGAGTATGATCTATACTGCACTGCAAAATATAACGCCAATCATTCTTTTCTTATAAGTGCCCTTATGATTCATTCTTTTTTCTTTATTTCTGCTGCCTGTGCCCTATTTCAAGCTCTTATCATCTCACAATTGGATTCCTTTAGTAGCTTTTCATTAGATCTCTCACTGTTCTGGACTCCAATCATCACAACAAATCATTTCCAGAAAAATATTTTTAAAATACTATTCTCATTCTGTCACTTTCCTGCTTGAAACATAAAATGGTTTTATTTTCTGCTGCATTAGGTTGACACTCTTCTCCTGGTCTTTAAACTTCTTTATATTTTAGTGCTTTCTTACATTGCTAACCCATATAAACCCTGTGATCCAGAAAAATCTAATACCCACAAACATAATTCATATTCAGTATACCCTCCCTCAACCTCATATAAGTTTTTAACCCATATCTGGAATTCTCTCACTAGCTAAAATATTTATTATTTGCACCCTATCTTTGTAGCTTAATTAAAGTTCTAACATCTGTATGGACTAATTTCTCTCTCTTACGCTTGCTCCTTACTTTAATTCGAATAACAGTGAGGACACTAATTGTAAATAATAGAACTTGAAATCAAGCTAGGCTAATCAAAAAGAAGGGAGGATTTATTTATTTATATAATCATGAATTCCAGGAACGTAGTAGGAGAAACTAACAAATAAAACTAGGGCCCCAGTACTGACAAATCCATTCTTGCCACATTTAATTCCTCTCCTTTTTATGAGAGCATCATTCTCTCTTTTCATTTCTTCATGAGTCTAGAGCCATGCTGCTGTCTACTCTTGGCTCACATTTTTTTTTAAATTACTTTATTGTTGTTCAATTACAGTTATTTGCATCCTCTCCCTCCCCTCCCCCTCCCCCCAGCTCCCACCTCCCCCCCCAGCCTCCCTCCTCCCCCTTAGTTCCCTCCATGTGTCCTCTACAGTGATTCCTGAAAACGCTTCTCC
>PVJI01005596.1:0-94753 GCA_004026765.1 Micronycteris hirsuta
AGTTTTATTCAATGAGATACTTTTAGATGAATGTCAGAAACCTCACTCTTTTTTCTATCAGTGATGTGCAGTTTGCTGTAGGGTTTTATTATTGTGTGAAACTGAGGACTTGATTCCTTTGGGGAAATTCACATGACGATTTTACCTTTAAGCGTCTAAAAGCATTGCTAAATGAGGACTTCCTAAGATGGTGGCATAGGTGAATGCGCCATGTCGCCTCGCACAACCAAATAAGGAAATAAATCAGAAATTTACACATCCAAAACCAGCCAGATCTGACAGAAAATCGTATTGAGAGGAAGTCCGACAACCAAGGAATTAAAGAAGATACATTCATCCAGTTTGGTGAGCCGGGAGGAGCAGGGCAGAGGGAGAGCGCTAGTCGACCCTGCGGCAAGCCAGCGGCGAGCCGGTGAGCAGGTGAGCAGATGGCAGGACCCAGGTTGGAGGGGCGGTCCCCGCATGGCTGCAGCACACCCAGATGGGGGGCCGACTGAAGCACGGCCTACGCCCGGCTCATCCAGACCCAGCGGGCCGAGACTGGTGGAGACTGGTGGACTGGGCAGGTCCACATTCACGGGCAGACGGACCGGGACAGAAAGCAGGGCGCAACCCATCGGTGCAGAGTGAGAGCACCTGTGGGGGTGGAGTCTGCGGCGGGAGGAACTCCCGGCCTCATAGGAAAGTTCGCTGGGGAGACCCACAGGGGATTGGAGCTGTGCAGCCCGTCCACCGACCCCGGAGCAACCCCCGGAGCCAGCGCAGAGGGGCTCGAATTGCTTGCAGGAGGCGGTGTGGGTGCCGAGAGCAGAGAAGGTGCCATTGTGCGCTCAGGTCCCGCCCCCACAGGCTACATCCCAGCACAACTGCCGGGAGCTTCCCAGCACAGGGGATCCCCAAGACTCCGCCCCCCTTACAGTAACAGGATCACCGAGGGGGAAAAAATGGCCCAAAGAAAGGAATAGATCAAAGCTCCAGAACTAACTGACCAAGAGATAGCCAACCTATCAGATGCACAGTTCAAAACCCTTGTAATAAGGATGCTAACAGAATTCGACAAAAAATTATAGAAATTGCTTGAACAAATGAGGAGAGATCTGCAGGGAACCAATAGAGATAAGGAAACTGGGACTCAAATCAACGGAGTGGACCAGCAGAAAGAAAAAAACATCTAACCAGAAAAGAATGAAGCAACAAGAATTCAAAAAATGGAGGAGGGGCTCAGAAACCTCCAGGACATCTGTAAACGTCCCAACATATGGATCATGGGGCTGCCAGAAGGAGAAGAAGAAATCCAAGGAATTGAAAAATTATGTGAACACATAATGATGGAGAATTTCCCGAAGCTGGCAAAAGAAATAGACTTTCGGGAAGTCCAGGAAGGTCAGAGAGTCCCAAAGAAGTTGGACCCAAAGAGGAACGCACCAAGACACATCATAATTATGTTACCGAAGATCAAAAATAAGGAAAGGATCCTGG
Source organism: Micronycteris hirsuta (assembly GCA_004026765.1). NCBI lineage: Eukaryota > Metazoa > Chordata > Mammalia > Chiroptera > Phyllostomidae > Micronycteris > Micronycteris hirsuta. The sequence goes on from PVJI01005596.1 coordinate 1,480, forward strand.
GAGCAGCAAGAGAAAAGGTGACAGTTACCTACAAAGGAATTCCCATAAGACTGTCAGCTGATTTCTTAAAAGAGACCTTACAGGCAAGAAGGGGCTGGAGAGAAGTATTCCAAGTCATGAAAGGCAAGGACCTACATCCAAGAGTACTCTATCCAGCAAAGATTTCATTTAGAATAGAAGGGCAGAGAAAGTGCTTCGCAGATAAGGTCAAGTTCAAGAAGTTCATCACCACCCAGCCTTTATTGTATGAAATGTTAAAGGGAGTTATATGAGGTATGGAGGAATATCAACAGGGGGGTGGTAGGGGGAGAGGGTGGGAATGGGGCACAGAACAAGTAGCATAAATGGGAGGTAGACAACAGACAGGGGGAGGTTAGAATAGTATAGGAAGTGCAGGAGCAGAAGGACTTATGTGTATGACCTATAGTCAAAACTAAAGGGAGGGGAAAGGGGGGTAAGGGGGAGGGGGGAAGAAGGGGGAGAAAGTGGGACAACTGTAACAGCATAATCAATAAAATATAGTTTAAAAAATAAATAAAAAAAATAAAAGCATTGCTAAATGATGGATCAAGTGAAATGGGATTAAGGATTGTTTCCTTCCTTTTTATATTAACCATCTACAAAGAAAGTAATCACCCTGTCCCTGACTGATGCTCTGAAGACTTTTGATATCTATATGATGAAATTATCACAAAAGACAAAACTGGAAAAATTTTCTGTTTTTAGATATGCATACAAGACTAGAGTTGGCAGGATTTGAGTTTCAGAGAACAAATGAATATAAAGTGATAAGATGCCACATTGAATAGAGAAGCAAAACTTAACAGCTATCTTTGATGTTAAAAATGTATGATGTATGTTTCTAAAACCAAAGGCATATGGCCCATTAATCAGACTGCAGTCATAAATCTGCGGCGACTTGAACTTTGGCAAAGGGAGGACGTGCATACAAGATGGTCCATGCTCATTATCAGTCCATGACAATGTTTGTCTATCACGCTTAGGCCTAACAAGTCCTGGGAAATAGGCATGATCTGATTTTTTAAAATAACAAGCATATTTGTTCATCTGTTGTGACTCACTTCTATATAAAGACACAGCATGTTTCTTTTTTCGGTTATTCCACATACAAAGCGATACTCTACAAACCACTGGGGGAGAAAGAAAGACTCCATTAGATCCTCCTGGTGTAGGGGGCTAAGTTCTCCTCTTATATATGAGTGAGTGGCCATTTACTATCAAGCTATGTTATTTATAATGTGTTCTTGATTAGAGATTTAATAATATACATGGAAATAAATTGTCCATATTAATGTTAAGATAAGTTTATAATCCCATATCCTATATCTAGTTTGCTATAATCTGGGAATGATAACAAATTTATATGACATTAGGAGATATTTACGCACACACACAAACACACATATCCTATACATAATATGAGGACAGTTTTCCTCCATTTATGTTTATTGACCAATAAATATAACACTGTCTAATGTGCATTACAATAGCTTAAATTAAAACTACTGACCTAGAAAGACCAACAAAATATAACCCGAAGAAAATGTTTTACTTTGATGAATTTAATAATCATTAGATATTGTATATGAGATGTATGAATCTTAGGGAATTTAAATATTTACATACAAAATATTACTTGAAGTGATATTTTTAGATTATTGAAATAAACTTTAGATTATTAATAAATTGCTGAATAATGTTCTTTACTATATCTTTTTGGAAACCTTTTCACCTATTAATCTATAATATATCATGCTACACTTTTTTTTTAAATATAAGAAATTAGACAGACGTGGCTGGTATAACTCAGTGGATTGAGCACGGGCTGCAAACCAAAAGTTTGCTGGTTCGATTCCCAGTCAGGGCACATGCCTGGGTTGCAGAACAGGTGCCCAGTGGGGGCCACGTGAGAGGCAACCACACATTGATGTTTCTCTCCCTCTCTTTCTCTCTCCCTTCCTTTCTGTCTAAAAATAAATTAATAAAATCTTAAAAAAAGAAATTAGGCAAATTTAGGAATTTTAATAGTGGAGGCCCATCTTTCACATACTTTCTTAATTCTGGAGGTTTTGAATAAAAGCCTGCAGACATTTGCAGAAAAGTTAATTTTGTTTATGTTTAAATCCAGAGTTTTAATGCAGTACTGGTTTGTTTTAATAAGACATAATTAAAACAAATAAAACTAAAAATTTAAGCCATCTGCAAACCAGGAAGTGAGCCCTCACCAGATACCAGACTTACTGAAATAAATGTTTGTTGTTTAAGTCACACAAATTAAAATAAAATAAAATATAATTATAAATAAAAATTTAGCTTTATTTTTGAATATTTAAATAGATCCTATTTGTATATATCTGAACATTTTTAAGGTACAAAAACACTATAAAAATTCATGAGTCTACTTAAACTGCAGATAACTGATTTAGTTCTGAATATTTTCTTGTGAATGACAAAAGCTGTGATACTGTGATAAGTTCCACAAAAAGAAACATATCTTACCATTCATTCTTGGAATGCTATACTTGAATTTTTTAAAAAAGGCTTAAATTATACTTTTGAATATAAAACATACCAATTTTGACAAAAATCCATTAAAATATACTATACATTTCCATGACTAACAAATGAAATCAATGTAATTTTACTTTTCCTGATAATTCAGTGATTACTAATGTGTAAGCAAGCCCTTTGAAAATGCTGTGGTACATTACTTTCCTATAAAAGTTTCTGGGTGTCTTCCCCATATGTTACAAAATGTTTGAATACTACTTTTTCTTTTTTTTAGTTCTCTTCTCAAACTTTCTGAACACCTTCCCATTGATCCTATACGCTGCTGTAAATGAAATAATCTATTTTAGGATTTTATCCTTTGTAGAAGTTGCTTCCAATCAGTGGAAACTTTTAGAGGAGTTAAAAATGTAATGTAAATATCACTCCTTTTAAAATCTTAGGAAAAACCTGTTTATTGATAAATATTTAGTATGAATTTACATGAGGCTAGATAAAGTTCTTCCATGGGCAAATTTGCATTTACTTTATTCACTATTTTCTTAAACTTTCATAGAGCTATGAAAAAGTCTACAGACAGATTTTAGTCCACTGATTTCTTTAACAATATTTTATTTCTCCATATATATAGAACATTGCTTTCAACTTACCACATAAGAATTCTGTAGGACATATGGAGATAAGGTGATATAAATCAATTGGCTAAGAGAAGGATTAAATGAATATACTTTTATATAGTATACTCAATATATGCCACTATTTATATTAAATAATGTATCATAATACATATCTACTTCTATATGTATCAGTATTAATAGGAAGTAAATGGTAAATTGAATCCTAAATCACGGCAAATCTATACGGAAAAGCAGGTTATATGTATAGCCTTATGTATCTTTCCCAAAATATGTATTGATTGTGGTGCTTTTACACGTGTCCACAATTCTTTCATACTATTGCCTCCAAGAAGAGGAGCTTAATTTTTCTCTTGAGTGAGGGCTGGATTTAGTGACTCACTTCTAATAGAGTCTGGAAAGAAAAAAATGCAATACCTTTATACTGGAGATGTTTGATAGATACTACCTAACCAAGACATCCAAGTTAACTGATAATGTCACACTGCTCTTTGTACCCATAATATATTATGATAGGAAAGAAATTATACCTTTGTAGTATTCACCCCTAAAATCCATAACCCTGTCTATCATGAGAAAATATTAGGCAATCCAGAATTGAGGGGCATTCTAAGAAATAGCAGACCATTTACTCTTCAAAAGTGTCAATTACATGGACTCCCTGATTGGAAGAGATTAAAGAGATATGACAAATGTAACAGGATGTATCAGTTTGGAACTAAGAACATAAAATTTAATTTTGATATGTATACTACTGTCTTATAAGATGCTAAAATTATTTAAAAATAAAACTATTAAAAAAGTAACAATGTTTATGGTTAAGTCCTTTAAAATTATAATTCTCTCTATTTTTTTCTGATGAAGTTTTCATTTTTAACCTGGAATGTTTCCCTGCTTATTTTTACAAGTATTATATTGCTATTTATAAGCCAAATTGTTTTAATTTTAGTGACTAGTGTTTCAACTTTACGATTCATTCTTTTTCCTAAAAAAAAATCAACTGAATACAATTCAATTATGTAAAATGTTATATAAAAGTGGCTTTGAAATGTATGCTCTATATAATTGCAATTTACACAAGATACACTCCGAATCCTCCTTTCCAGACAATGTAAACAAAAATGATACTCTCAAATTAATACTTAGCTTTTCAGAAATTGCATCAGTGATGCTGGGAAGGATTAAGACCTTAGAGGCTAAAATCTGTCAAGTGTGGTTATGCATCTGAGATTCATTTACTGAACCATAGAGATACTTTTATATTATTTTCCATTAAAAATTCACTTGTATAAGTGAACGCTGCATATGATTATTAATACCAACAAAGATAAAAAACAGAACCTGCTTATATAAAATGTTTTGTTCTTATTTGTAATTGCAGTTCTGAAATACTATCCTATGAGAAAGAATGATAGGATAATATATTTTCCAAATATATTTAAAGACTTCACAAAGATAAAAAGAACAAGCAATGTGTGACATTGCAATGTATACATAGCTGGGTGTTGGAGATACCAGATGTACAGTAATTTCCATGCCTGAGATACCTGCTAACTTGTTGAGGATTAGCAAGCACAATCCCACCAGAGCCCTCAGAAAGCATTCTGCTGAGACAGCTATTTGAATTAATGACTATTTTGTGTATTTTTAGATTTGAAGATAATAAGCCAACCTTTTCATAGATCTTACTATTTCATATAAGTTAAGCTATACGGTGCATTATGAAATGAGAAATATTGACTTATGATATTAATCCTATTTAAACCCTGAAGACTGCAAAGTCTGTAATGTGAAACCTGATTTTCAGAGCACAGTTTGAAGTAAGAAATGGGGGTGTTTTTCTTATGATAGTAACAGAGATTATACAGTAAGAGAATGATGCATTCAATACAGTTAACAAATATTTACTTAGTTGGACTTTAAGAAAGACTGAAGTCTGTGCCTTTTTTTTCCATAAGGTAATAGGTAAAATGCTGTGTTAGCTGGAAAAGGTATGAGAATAAAGATTAAAAATAGATAAGTTGTTTAGGTGTTTAAATGATAGGCCGTGAATAAAACAGCGAGTAGGTGATCAGAGTTAAGAAGTGGCTTGAGAAAGTGAGATGCCACAGAAGCTAACACGTGAAAGTGGTTTACTGTCTCTGTGTGAGAGGCAAACACATTGAGGACACTGGCAGGGGTAAGAAATGAGAAAGATGTTTGTGTTTTTTTCATGATGAAGAGTCCTTTTTAATATATAATGTTATATTTTCTAATATTCTGTTGAGGGCTTTGCCTCTTTATTTTTATTTTTTATTGTTGTTCAGTTACAGTTATCCCACCTTTTCCTGTTGCTCTCCCCTGTCCCCTCCCCAACCCCTGCCCCCGCAGCCAATCCCCAGCCCATTATCTGATCAAGAGATTATATGGCCTTTTCTTTAAGAGTTTCAATAGATTTTTAAACATGTTTCCTAATAATTAAGAAGCCAGTAGTTTGCAAAGAAATGCAAGTGAAAGCATGCATTTTGGTAAATGGGATAATGCAGAAAAAGGATAGTTGTCTTAATGCCAGTATTTCTGTAACAGCCGAGATTACCGTTGTCAGTTTGAAAATGACCCAGTATTTTATTTCATTGGCACTTTTTTTTTGGTAGTGAAAATATACCAATGTGTTTTGTTTCATTTCACTTACTATTTCTAGCTCTCCAAACAATTGATACAATTCTACTGTGTGCAAATATAGTCTTAGGTACTGTGGATGGTATTAAAAAGAACAAGATATATATGTTCCCTGTCCTTCGGGAAATAATATATTTTGTGAAAGGTATTTCAGCCACAGTGGCAAAGAGTATAGTGTCAAGAAGATCATGGAGAAAAAAAATAACAGAACATAAAAGTATTTCATATATGCACCCAAGAGGGAAAAATACTCAGGAAATTTGGTTTAAAAGCTAAGAGCTTCCAATGCCATGCAGCAACAGCATGCAAAGCTTATTGTTTAGATAATAATTGCATAATTTTATTTTAATAAACCCTCATTTTTATGTTTGTGACATCTAGATGATTGGATTGGTCAAGATAAACATCCCCCTTTCTACCAGGAAGATGATGTCTGTTCAGACATTTGAGCTGTCCAGAAAGTTCAGTTAGGCTTTGCTTCACCTAAGGGAAAACAAGTGTCTTTTGTGGTATCCTCAGTAGTACTTTCGACAGACTTGGCATTTTAACTTTGAAAAAACCTTACAAAGTGCTAAATAATTCATCTTCCTATAAGAAAGAGAATTGTAACCCAGGTTCCAAGACACCCGACAGGGTATTCTGTTTGATTTTCCAAAGAGAATATACTGGAGTACTCTTTTTAAGTCCCAAGTTGGGAAAAATAGAACCCACAAAGGTTCTCCAAAGAAGATGCTCTACCTTTTTTTTTTTGGCTGGGATAAATCTGGATATGGTTCTCAGCAGTACAATGATTAATATTCTTGGAAGCAATCATCTATATATTGATCCAAATAAAGAATATTTATTTTAAGATCGGCATATAACTACTCTTTCCGCTCCTCAGGAAAAAAAAGAAAAAAAAATATGGTGATACTTATTGGAAATAAGAGCCTATTGTTTCCCAAAATATAGTAGGTTTTTGTATTGTCTAAGCTTTGATATAAACCAAAAGGAATTAAATGTAATAAATAAAATATGCTCATTTTGTATATTATGCAGTACAAACACTTAATATTTATAGCATTTTAAAAGGTAAATTTGCATCATTCATTATCTTAATATGAGTGCATAAATATACTTATTTATAGTAGTAATATATAATGACATATTTAGACACACCGTATCTGCTCTGCATGTCCCTCTCTAGTTATAATGGTCATATTGTATTGAGAAAATAAGGAAGGATCACATTGCTCTTTTTTCTGTATAATGGAACATGAATTTCTTCTGCAATGGAGCCTCTGGGGACTTGGAAAGAGCAATTGAAGAGCTGTAAACTGCACTTAAGCATCTTAAAAATAAAAGTATTTAATAAATGGAAGTCATTTGCTTCTCAACTGCCCTTAAGGATGTCAGCCCACAAGGGGAGAAAAATAGAAGAATGAATGGATGCTTAATAAATGTTTGTTGATTTGAATTGAGTAAGTAATTGATTATTTTTCAACCACAAAAAAACAACCTTGAGCTTTTAGAAGGAAGGTTTTACAGCAATTTAGTTTTACAGCAATTCAGCAAATTGATCTACGTGACGTTCAGTAGAAGGCCTGGTAGGTGGAGGCCCTACATGGGAATGGCAGCGTGCCTCAGCACCTGAATGTGGTTGCAGAGACAGAGTTGCTGGCAATATGCAAGATTAAAAATGTATATTTTAAAACAAAAACAAAGGAGATAGCAGTTCATAACATATTAGGTTTGTCATGAATTTTATTTTTCTCTCTTTCCTTTAAGGGTCGAAAATGGGACAGATTCCACCAAATTATCAAGTCCTGAGCATCTAGGGAAGAGTTTATTACAAATGGCCTTCCAGCAGAATAGTGGAATAGTGTTACTAGTCACAAAATTGATTCTGAAAATAGAAGCTAGAATACCTCAGATTCTAAAACTCAGCAGCTAATGAACAAATAACATAATGACACTAGCAACCCCCTTTTTAAAAATCTCATTTTTAAAATTTGCTTTCTAATTAAAAAAAAACTGCAGATCACTTTCACCTTTCAGATGTATTTCATTATTTTCATTATAATTCAACTATTGACATGGTTTAATGACTGCCCACCGAAACACCTAGGCAATGCCTCTCTACTACAGCGTAGTTGAGGGGCTGGGTATTCCTTGTTTTGAGGACACCTGTGTGCATCTTAGAATGTTTCGTAGCATATCTGGCCGACACACACGAGGTGCCCGCAGTAGACCCTCCCTAGTCTTGACAATCAAAAACGTCTCCAGGCATTACCAAATGACCCCTCTAAGGAACACAACGAGGCTAACTCGTAAATTACATATATGTGGTACTGTTTAGTTGTGTGTTTATCTGTGAAACTAAAAAGAACAGACAATTCCTGTGAAAGTACATATAAAGGAGGTGAGCTTTACTTGTTATAATATGCTTGGCAACATTCAATTCTATTGTATTAGCATTCATTGAGTGATCACCACATGAAGTTCTCGTTATGTTCTTTTGAAATAATGCCAGTTCTTTTTACAATGAACAGCACTTAAACTTGAGACACTGAAATCGAGTTTTTACACATATTACTTAATCCTAAAGAAGGAAGTGTGTAGAGAATGTACATCTCACAATTAAGGAAGTTGATGTCTGTAGGATTTACATTTCCAAGGTCACACAGCTAGAGCTGAGAGTCAGCTCTAATTAAAACAGGTAGTCTTTCTTCGACAGTACAGCAAAATTGTACAGTTTAGGAAGCTGGGAAGCACATTCTGTTATATCTAAATTTTTGGTCTCCAAAATAATGTTTAATAAGCTATTATTTTAAAGATTTCTCAATTGTTTAAGACTTTCTAGTCATTGAAATTTTAAAACAATTTAATATTGATTTTTTCCAAACTTTTAAAATGTTTTTCTTGGTAGTCTTTCTAAGAATGTAATTCAAGTACAAAAAAGAAGCATCCCTTCATAATGTTTAGGAACCTCTTTACTAAAACTATATTAAATTTATTTGTGTGAAAATGTTGGGTTATATTACTTATTTGTAATTATGTTTCTTTATCATTTTCTAAGTGCTCCACTTGATAATTTGTGAACTCTTACTTGCCTGAAAGAGCCAAGGTAAATTGCTATTGGCAGTTTTGAAAAGGAATCTAAATTATTTTCTTTCATGAGTAAATGAAAAATTGAAGTGTAATTGATGTTCATTAAAAATCAATGTAGATTTTTACTAGTATGTACATAGAAACTCTTGTCTTAAAAAAGATAGTTGAAAAATGTGATTTTAGTAGACTTTTAAAAAGAATAAACATATTCTTTTATCAAATCTCTGCAGAATTTAAGACTTTTTTGCAGTATATTGTATAGACATATAAAGTAATTATCATATTTATTGAAATAACATACATACTTTTTTCTTTTAAATATACGAACTTATGAAGCACCTTATAATCCCAGTTTTGTCAGAGTTTAGTTGGTATTTTTCTCTTATATGTACATAAAAATGCAAGTCAAAATTTATTTTTAGATTCAATAACTATAAAATTTAATGAGACATATCAAAACATATTGATGCTTAACATTTTGATCCTAGAAATACTAACTCATATGTTAAATAATTTAAATAATAATATTAATAAATTATTGTAATTTCCATTATACTTTATGTATTTTCTGGACAGAAACCTATGAATGAAATATATGTTTCTAAAATATAAAGAGCATAACTTTTCATGCTGTCATATTTTGACAAGTTATATGCTCTTTGTATTTGTTTTAATGTTGTATATGTACACAACCTTTTCTAAAAGGCATTTTTAAGTGACCACAAAAATTCTATGCACTTATCTAGTAAGTTAACAGTTATAATAGTGATTTTTTGTCCATTGTTGATACTCAAAATGTACTAAAGAGAGACAATGGTAATTTTACATAGTTATGATTATTTTTGTATGTTATCAGGGTATTTTCACCCTATTTTTATCACATTGATATAGGAATTTACTGTATTATAGTCACACATTTCATTTTTTAGAATATGTGGTATTCAATGAGTGTTTTTCCTTTCTGTGTATTTGTATATACATTAAAATCTCCTATACATGTCAGTATAACCTAATTTTAACAAGAATATTATCATAGGATTACTTTTGGTTATATCTTTTTCTAAGCATGAATATAACTTGATATATCTTTTAGGCAAGCATTTTAAAAATGAACAGCAAATAGACAAGAGCTTTGAAGTTTGCATCTGTTGATGCAGAAAGTAAGCTATTAATATTACATATATTCAAAGTAATCACAATTTCTGGAATTAACTGTAAGTGAAACCATGTAGAATAACATTTCATGCTTTTGATTCTTGTGATTTGAAAGGGAGATGTTTTTCTCTGACAGATTACAGAGGATTTGGTATCAACTTTCCATTTTTCGAGTTTATGTTGCAATTTTTTTAAGGTGACAAATAGAAGAAACCTGAACCATGATAAATAATTTTTCATACCTAATAATCCAAAGCTAATGTGAACCAGGGATTTGAAGCAATTGTTTAGGTAATTGAAGTTTAAATTAATAGTTAATTTTGATAGAAAATCCTATAATATTCATCAAGAGGACACATTAAATAACTGATATGCATTTATTCTCTGAAATAAACCATATACAAAACTTATACATTTCTTTGCCTGTCCTCTAGATGCATACTATTTTAACAGAAAATGCATGGATGTGAGTTAGCATAAATAAGTATGAATAAATGGAGCAAATGATAGTGTTCATGAAACAACAAATATTTACTATCTCATAGTTTTTGTGAGTCAGCGATCCAGGCAAGTCTTGGCTGGGCCACCTGACTCAGAGGTGCTCCCAAAGCTGCTATCATTACACTCAAGGTGCAGCCTGGGGCCACAGCCATTTCGAGGCTCAACCTCAGTTTGTGCTCAAGCTCTTGGCTGTATCAGGTCATTATGGCCGTTGTCCAGAGCACTCAGTTCTCCACTGGGCAGCTCACACCTAACAGCTGGTTTCCCTCGGCAGGAGTGAGAGAGAGCCAGAAAGGTTGAGCAAGACAAAAGCCAGAATCTTTTGTATCCTAATCGCAGAAGCGACATCCCATTACTTTAGCCATATTGTGTTCTTTAGAAATGAGGCCCTAGGTCCAGACCACACTGAAAGGAGAGGATTATGAAAAGATATGAATATTCAGAGGCAAAGATCACTAGGAGTCATTTTAAAGGCTGTCTATCAGCACACTACCGGTTATTAAATAGGATGCCTGTTCTCTTTGAAAGCTGTAGTTTTTCTTTTTTTCTTTTTTTGTAGTTATGTTCTTTTATCCCCTTCACCACCTCTTTTTTCCATATTCTACAAAGCATCATAAACACATTGTGCCAATCATCTTAATGTGAGACTTAGCGGGCGCATTCATTTGATAAACTATACTCTCTGCCTTATGCAGTGTTGTAGTCTGAATGCGATGGCTATATTGCAGTTGGACTGAAAAGGAATTAAGAAAATTAATAAATGAAATTTGCCCATTGCATTGTATTACTCCCCAAACTCACACAAAATCAACACCTGCAGAAATTTAAAAGAAAGGCTGATAATATTGAGCAGGATATTTTCAAAGATGGCAGAGCACAAGAAATGGTAGGAGAGTATTGAGCAAATTACTGTACGTTGACTCTTATTCACTGAATGTAACAAGGGAATGTGTCCTCCTATGAGCTGCCATCCTCAACGTGTAGTGTGCAGTGATTATTACTTTGTACCAACTTCCATAAGTTTTAATTTCCCTTGATGAACTAGGATTTACTGTTCTCATAAAATTTTTTTAATAAATGCAATGAAATTGGTAACTGCTCCAATTAATTAGGCAAGTACATATAAAGTCCCTAGTGTTCATTTAACTTGATCTTTAAAAAAGAATCAAAACATAGATATGTAAAGAGCTAAGATGTGTACCAACTATTTTTATTTCAAATATTAGTTTTTTTTAAACTGAAATGTATAGTTTATTATGCTTTGTAATCAGTATAGGAGAATGATATTTTATGGGCAAAAGCATGTGTATACAAGTAGAAGTCCATAGAGTAGATGTCAGAGAGGAAACTAAAATGTATCTTTTTGAAATTAATAGCTATGTTGCCCTGGACAGTGTTGCTCCATTGGTTGGAGTGTCACCCCATAGCCAAAAGGCTGTGAGTTTGATTCCCAGTCAGAGCACACACCTACATTGTGGGTTTGATCACCAGTCTGGGCACATATGGGGGACAGCCAATTAATGCTTCTCTCTTGTATCAATGTTTCTCTCTCTTCCCTCTTTTTCTCTTGAAGCAATTAAATATCCTCAGATGAGGATAAAAAATAAAAATAAATAAAATGAAATTAATTTGTATGTAAAATTACATTCTTCTAGAATTGCTTACTACTTTCTTTTTATATAACCTAATCCAAAGTCTCACTCTTCACACTTTTCTTTTTTTTTTTAAGATTTTATTTATTTATTTTTAGAGAGGGGAAGGGAGGGAGAAAGAAGGAGAGAAACAGCAATGTGTGTTTGCCTTTCACATGACCCCTACTCGTACCTGGCCTGTAACCCAGGCATGTTCCCTGACTGGGAATAGAACTAGTGACCCTTCGCAGGCCAGTGCTCAATCCTCTGAGCCACACCAGCCACGGCACAATTTTCCTTATTCATATACTTTTATATAGCTCACACTTTAGATTTTCATAAATAGTAAGCAACTTTTATAATGAATGCATATTGCTTATAATAACTTTATAATATGTTAAATATTATTGTAGCAAATATTTATTTACTATTTACTATGTGATAGAACTTTACTTAGTACTTTAATGATATTAATTTATTTAATCTCCAAAAAGTGTTTTGACAAAAATACTGTTATAATTCCTGTATTTTACTTGTTTCTTTGTTTTTTATTGTTGTTCAGTTACAGTTACCCCACCTTTTCCCTATCCCTCTCCCCTTCTCCATCCTTACCCATTCCCACAGTCAGCCTCCCCCCCATCGCCCATGCCCATTTAGGTAAGGAAACTAAGACACAAATAATTCAAGTAGTTTAATCACAACCAGGACTGTCAATCTACACACTTTAGCTTCATATTTTTGCTCTAAGTAGACTGTGACTTAATTACAAAGTCATAGTGACTGATATAAATCAACAGCTTTGAATAAGAGCACCATAAGCACAGATGCTTTGCCTGTTTTATGCTCCAAATACATTTGTATACTCACATAGTTACTGAATGAATGAATGAGTGAATAAATGAATGTATAAATATGTTATGTGACTAGCCAGTATAAGGCATTACCGAATTCAGAAAGCCTCAGTGATGGCAAGTTTTGCAAATGCCAGTCATCAAAGAAATAGTTTTGTTAATTTCTGGAGGTGTTTATGTTGAACTAGCTCAAAGTCCTGCAGTCTATGGAAGGCTTCCGTATAAAGGTCATCACATTACCTTATGGGGGAGCAGGTTCCGACAGAGAATATGATGAGGCAGCTGTTTTTTATTAACTACATAAAGCTCAATCAAACTTGTTTTCACAATGTCTCATAAACTCAATTGTTCAGATGAAATGGAATTTTACTTGTAAAATGATATATTTATTGACAAATTATAATAAATCATTCATAATAAGAAAAAATATCACATTGTCAGGAAATATGTGTATAAATTAGAGGCCCATCAAATAAACTGTAGGGTGTAAAAAATGGTACAATTATGGCACACAAAATTGAATTTTCAAGATCTTAAGTAGTTCTTTGCTGGGAAATTCTAATGCCTCTTCATGAACTTTTTAAAGATTTTATTTTTATTTATTTTTAGAGAGAAGGGAGGGGAGGGAGACAGAGAGGGAGAGAAACAGCAATGTACGGTTGCCTCTCACGAGGACCTGGCCCGCAACCCAGGCATGTGCCCTGACTGGGAATCGAACCGGGACCCTCTGGTTCCCAGCCCGCGCTCAATCCACTGAGCTACACCAGCCAGGGCCTTCATGAACTTTATAAAAACAGAATTCTTAGAATTCAGTTAGTAAAAAGAGCACTTATCTTGTTTTGCTCAATAGTGGATTTTTTAAATTTAATTTTTCTTTTTTATTGAATTGATTGGAGTGACATTGGTTAATAAAATTATATAGGTTTTAGGTGTACAATTCTATAATACCTCACCTGTTTATTGTATTGTGTGTTCACACCCCAAGTCAAGTCTCTTTTCAACACCGTTTATTCCCCTCTTCGCCTCTTCTACTTCCCTGCCACCATGCATTTTCCCCTCTGGTGATTAGCATACTGTTGTCTGTGTCTATGAGGTCTTTTTTTTTTTTTTTTTTCTTTTTTTTTTACCTAATCCCTTCACCTTTTCCACTCAGCCCTCAATCCCACCATCCCTCTGACAGTTATCAGTCTGTTCTCACCCTATGAAATAATGGATTCCTATGTGTCATGTTGACATTAAACTAAAATCACTTGTCAAATCCTGACGTATTCATTATTTCCCTGAGTGTCATTGTTTCACAAGAGCTCATCTTCCCTTAGTCGTCACAAAGAGAGCATACTGAGTGCCTGGCATGTTCTAAATGTCTTGCTACAATGCCATTTGGGATTCCAAAATGAGGAGGAGTACAAAGGGACCCCCCAAAAGTTTAAAAGTAAAATGTATAAAGTTTCAAAATAAATGTGTGTCATAGACAGTCAAAGAGCGGTGATTAACGTGAAATAGGAAGAGCTGCAAGTATCTGCGGAGATGGGGAGTAGGAGTTTTCACCATGCACTCTAAGGGCTGACATAACTGACATGAAGCAGGATAAAAGGAGACAAGAAAGTAGCCAGCATGTAACCATAAGATTAACCTAACCAGGGTCATGTTGGAAAACAGAGAGTTAAGAAAAATATATTTTTGATAGCTTAAAAGGCCAAATTTGATTTTGGTGAGCAAGACAACACAACCATTATTAAGTTCTTTTCAGATGAAAGCAGCATTTTAAGGAGGTAGATTAAAGAAGTAGAGAAGCTATGTAGAGATAGAGGTGCTTCAGCTTTTCATGGACAATGTAAGGAATTTTAAAGTTTTCAGAAATCATATTATGTAAATAAGAAAGTAACTATAAATCTAAGAAATTATATATGGCAAAACAAGTATTAAAATATCAGGTATATATGGTGTGGATAACACACTTTCTGTAGGATTCACAGGACTTTGTAAATTAACTGTATGACTACATTTTCTGAACTGGATAGTTAGAAGGATGATACCAAGGTTATAATAGCTCATTTTCCTTGTTTCAATGTCCACCTTTACACGAGGATGCTAGAGTTTGAGCAGCACACTTGGCCATAATAATTGTAACAGCTTCTTGTGGACAACTCGCTATTTCAACCATTAATTTGGACTTTTCTCTGAAATCTGCCTCTCTTTACATGGTAAGAGTTTCCTGATATTGCGCTCTTCTTGTTTGTGCACATCCACTTACAATGATTCCCATTAGTATTGTACTTCTTTCAAACACTGCTATTCCCGCCCCACAATCCTCTATCCCATTGTCACTCTCCTTCTCTGGGCCCTCACTCTTTCTAGTCTAGACTTACTGGTAGGTTAGGTAGCTCACCGATCTCTTTCTTCAATTCCTGTCTATTTTCCCTCCAGTGCAATCTTGAGTTGCTGTGAAATGTGTTTCTGCCTCAGAGATCTGATCATGTTACGCCCAGCTTATAAAACTTGACACCCTCTTGTCCATAGAATAATTTGCAGTTCCCTAGGGACATAAAGAACCTTTTTAAATCTTTCATACATACATTCAACAAATGCATGGACTGATCTCCTAAAATGTGCCAAGAACTGGCTAGGAAATTCAGAAAAGCTCCATCTCACGTGATTTCTGCCCCTGAGCTACCTAAGTCCAGTGGGGGAGGCTGACACTAATCAAATAATTCCATAAGAAATGTAAAACTGCAGCTGTGAATAGAGTCATCTAAGAGTTTGTGAGCATGCATAACAGGGATTCTCCCCAAGCAGAGAGGCCAGAGAAGACCCCCTATGGAGATGGTCTAGGGATAAAAGTGGGAGGATAACTCAGTGAAACAAGACTGGGATTTTCAAAAATAGGGTTCTTGGAAGAAGAGTGTTCGCAAAGTCCAGCTGATGCAGAAACATGTTAGGTGAGAGGGACTTAAAATTTTCTGTTATTCTGGACAGAGAGGATATGGGGAGGGGAGAATGTCACAAAATAAGAGAGGAATAGAGTACATAGAGCTTTGTAGATGAGTGAGTTTATTCTGAAACATTGGAAACTAATAAAAGACTTTATGTGGGAGGATGGCGTGATCAGAAATGCATTTAAAAATGAGCAAGGGTGATGGATTGCCAGAGAGCTATCAAGCTGGGCAGACCAAATTGGGACATTGATTACATGCTAGAACATATGTGATACTGGTTATCTTAAAAATCTAAGAAGAAAGATGTTGTCTGATGACTGACATGTGGCAGTCATCAGACAATAACGATAGTGCAGATGCAGGAAGAATAGGGATAAACAGTGATACAAGGATAAAAAATAAACAGACAGAATGAAGATGAGTGGGAAGATAGAAATCACAGAGGCTGTGGCAGAAAGAAACCTATGCCTGTTACAGAGAATTTAGGATCCACACCTATTAGAACCATCACGCTTGCTACCTAGAAATCATAGTTGTTTTAGCAGCTTTGCCATAAGCTTCGCAATCCCGTTTTTTTCCCAGGAGGCGCCGTATTATATTTGAATTAATCTGAGAATTTCCTGTATTTTTTGCACTAAACATAAAAATATCTCATGCACAAGGGCAGACCCCACATTCTGCCTTTGTAATAAGTCCTACTAGTCTTCTTGGTGAAATCTAAACTTTGAGAAATAGTGAAAAAAATCCCATTGAAATCATGCCAAACTATGTGAAAAGGTGTGGATTTAATGTCAAAAGTTTAAAATATAGCACATATCAAAAACTACACTTGCTTGAAAGTTTGGAAGACCTTTGCTTCTCCAAACAGATTTTCAATTCAGATTGTAGTTGCATAGCTTCATGGGGTAACATTGTGTAAGTTATTTAATTTCTATGGATTTCAGTCAAGAAATTTATGTATTGGCTTTTTCAAGTCTTCTGCCTCTCATCAGTCAGAAGTAAGTTCCCTACTGGTCGCCGTTTTTGTACCCAGGTCTGTGAGAAGCTTTGGGGAAAGCCAGAGTCTCTGAGTCCCATCAGGTCAGATCTGGGTACTGTGAAACCTCTGTGTCTCCCTCCTAAGCTCCTACCTCATTTATGGGAGGCTAGACACTGGGGCCCTCTGCACTCTCTTAGCAAAATGGCAGTTGGTATTGTGGGAAGTACTTAAACTAGAGTTGGTGCATAAAGCCTCATGAATAAGGAGAATCTCTTCCTCTATTCTGGCATTTTAAGTTTTTCAACTGTTTCATTCCCACCCAGATGTCCATTTTTAAATACAGAGGTAATCCATTTTTGACAGTATAAATAAACCATGAACCCCAATAAAACACACACATACACACATGTTTTGTAATTGATTCAAAACTGTCAGTAGAGCTAAGTTTATCGAGTTATTATAAGAATCCTGTCTGCAGCCTGTACCAAAGCAGGCCATACATTTACATGTAGGTGCTAAGAAAACTGTTGGCAAGCAGATGACCACCTAAAATTCTTAGGTTTCTAGCAAGTCAGTTTGTCTTCCGCTTGACATAATAGATATCTTTAAAAACTGTAAAAATGTAAATATTGATTGCTTCATCACATATAATAGTTATTTAATAATTGTTAAAAAGTTTATTGGACTATAAAACAATTATAATTTTAAATAAGACTATTACAATATTTGAAATACATTGAGAAATACAATTATTTTTATTTTCAAAATTAATAAAAATTTCAGCCATATCATCTTGAATACACTATTGTTCCCTGGAAAAATTCAATCTGAAACTGACAAGTATGCACATGGAAAATCTTTATGCTGGGTTAGAGTGTCTCCAGCAGGTGGTATACTTGTGATTAATGATTTACAAGTCTTGATTATTCAGATTGGTATATGTGCTGGAGCTTTTTAATTGCCAAACTCCTTTTACCCTCAGCTTGCTTTATGACAGCTTGCCTTCATTTTAAATATGTCATTATTGAACATGTTTTAAAATGAATGCCAGAAGTATGAGGTGGCTTCATGCATTGACTGCTTTGGGCCAACACCCTGTATAAGCTTTTCTTCTGTGTTACCAAAAATAAAAATAAATTACAATTTTTTGATAGCTTGGTCAATATATGTAGATTTGGAAAAGGTAGTTACTACTGGTTTTTTGAATCTCTTCTCTCACAGTTTGTCATGAGTTACAACTAAAATGTAATAAAATACCCATTTTATCACAATAAGACGCCTTTATTTTAAATTATAACTCATTGGGAAAGTAGTTCAACTTTAATAATATTTGGTGAAGCTGCAAAGATGTAGAAAAGTTATAAAGAGTTTTAAGTTTTAAAACAGTTTATCCTAAAGAGATAAAATAAGGCAATATATTGATTTCTATTTTGAAATACATGAAAGCTTGTTTTTGTTGATGACAGATGAGAAAAATACATAGAAAATCTCAATGTGTAGCAATAATCCTATTCTTAGAAGACCTTGACACCTATTAATTATCATCTGGGAAATGTCACAAACATTTCTGTGCTTTTGTTCACTAATCTGTACTTTGAAGCTAAAAATAGGTGCCCTAATTATATCGCAAGTTCTTTGAGAATCAAGTGACTCAATTTCCTGCGAAATTGTGGGCATGATGTGGGCAAGAACTGTCTTGCTTTACTTCCCTGTTAGATAAGAGATGCTTCAGTGTTTGTTAATGGATGAATAACTCAAATTAAAATATAAATGTGAAAGTGAAGTATAAATGATAAAATACTATGTTTTGATTTTTAGTGAAGAAAGAAATTTTAATTGACCTAGGGAAGCCTTCTCTGTTTTAGGTCAATAATTGATAGTTATTAATAACACAAACTCTTATACCGCTAATAATCTCATAAGGATTTTTTGCGTGTTTATTTTTTTATTCTTGAAAATAGCATTAAAGGTACTGAGCATCTTTCTTATACATTATGCATATATTTATTGAGTTACTGAAAAAATGGACTTGGATCTTGGTCTGGTGGATTTATATCTAGTTTAAAGCAGAGGAAAAATCTATGTAAATAGTTTTATAGTCACAGTTGTGATTAATGCAAGTGTGCAATAGAAGCTTCACAAGGTAATGTAACTCCACACCCTACAAAGTGGATAACAATGATTAAGAAATGTCATGACCTTTTTTACTCAAAACACATTTATTTAATGTATATTTTGTACCACTGTTTGACACCGGGAATATATGAGTGAGTGAGAGAGAGAAACAGACTGAGATAGCATTATACGTACATATTGTCTCCATTTCACAGGCACAGGAATGAGAACTTCAAGAGGTTCCGTTTCTTGTCTAAACCATACAGATAATTAATTTATTGGGACTCTACTCCAAGTATGTTGCTTCCTCTAGTTTGTTTTTAGATACTGAAATTGGACAGGTATTATTAGGGATGCTTCCATTTAAGGAATTCAGTGTGCCCAATGTAAATGACACAGATCAGCACAAGAAAAAATGTCTATCATTGGTTTTATCTTTTCCAAATGCGATAATGTTTATGTATGTTTTATCATGGCCCTGTCCTTCATTGTACGTATTTTTTAAAAGAATGTCTCCTAGGAGTACATATAATGTGTTCATATGGATAAACGTGTAATCAGCCCAAGTTATTGTTCTCCATTTTTGAAGGGCCCATTCCTGCTAGAAACAGGTCTTCATTCATCATCTGTATGAAGTGTTTTTTCTCAGGACAGATGGTATTGCTGATGACAATGGCTTCCTCACAAATTCTCATCACTGCTTTCTTCTGTGACTCTCTCCCTGATATCTTGACTTGCCCTACTTTAGTTACCTTAGTGCAATTTCTGGTATGACTGACTTAGCTCTGCTGCATTTTTATGTTACCCTGTTTAGTTTTTGGAATCATGTCTTTCACAGTGTAGTACTCAAAACACATATGTTGAAGCATGTTGGCCTAATTCATACAACTTCTAATTTTATAATTATCATTTTCTTCCAGTATTTAGAGAAGCCATGATATTCTGAAATATCCTAGCATTGTTACACTTAGTCTCTTTATTAGTACAAATTTTCAAAATAATTGCCAGTATAAACAATTTAGCAATATTAAAATGCCTATTGGTATTCACTATAGGATGGATTTCTTCTAATTATAATCACTTATATGGTTATTCAAGGTCTGTCCAGAAAAAATCCAGCCATTGTTAATGTAATGAGAATGGTTTGCATGACATTGGTGTAACATGGCAGCCAAGGAGGGTGGACTAGAAACACACTCATGAACAATGACAGCTTCACTGTACTAGTCAGTGGAGTGGTAGATGCTGTTGAGTGAACATGTGTACTGTGTGACATCACATTCAAAATAACTGAGCAGTAGAACAATGAATCTGCATCAAATACTGTATTAAGCTTGAACACCTCCATGGAAGCTATTTGAATGATTCAGAAGGCCACAGTTATGGGCAACTGGTGATTGGCAGCTTCATTATGACAATTGGCCTGCTCATGCATCCAATCTCATATAGAGTTTTTTGTAAAACAACAGATCACCCTGGTGACTCAGCGCCACTATATCCCTGATTCAGCACCCTGAGACTTCTGGCTTTTCCCAAAACTAAAATCACTTTGAAAGGGAAGAAATTTCAGACCTTCAGTGAGATTTAGGAGAATGCGATGGGGCAGCTGATGGCAGTTGGGAGAACTGTGTGAGGCCCCAAGGTGCCGACTTTGAAGAGGACTGAGGCATCATTGTCCTATGTACAATGTTTCTTTTATCTTCTTCAATAAATATCTCTATTTTTCATATTACATGGCTGGAAACCTTCTGAACAGACCTCATATATCCTCTTTCTGTGCCTGTTCACAACCTAACTTACCTCTAGTATGTGCTCACCATGCTAATAATATTATTTTCTTTAGTGTTTTACATTACAATAATACCCCTCAATAAATTTTGTACCCTCAGGCCCAGTCACCCTAGACATATCACGTGGCTAACTTCCTATGACAAACAACAAGATCATTTAATTTTCACATATGATTTTACAGTTTGATTTTCAAAAATAAAATGTTTATTTGTTATATATTTTAATTTTAACTGGCTATTTCTTCAATCTTCATTTATACCTATGTATCTATCTCACAATAATAGGCATTAATCACTTCTTTAATCTGCAGGCAACAAAATGTATTGATTCTTTTATTGTTGTTGACTGCATTGAGATAAGTTCACTTATTTCTTCCCATGTGAATTATATATTGTCTCCACTTTTCTTTAATTGCTGTATGGTTCATTTTTTTTTCCACTGCAGGAAGCCTGCTATTTATAGGTTTTACTTCTATTAGATTTTTTCACCATTTGTTTTTAACTGACCCATTACAGTGCATTGTCCTTCTGTGATCCATGTGGTCTTCCACTTATTACTATGAAACTACATGTTTTTAATTGACATTTCTAATATGCACCTTAGTGTGTGCATAAAATATTAAATTATTTATAATGAGAAATTGATGAGACTACTTATATTCATGTTGTAATATGTACTATTATTTCTGTAATTTTATGATAATGGTTATCAGTGTGGGAGGGAGGGAGGGCCAGAAATGGCCCTAATTAATTCTGTGTGTATGGGTGTCCGTGTGTGTGTGTGTGTGTGTGTGTGTGTGAGAGAGAGAGAGAGAGAAGCAAGGAAGTGGAGAAAGCCAAATCAAAAAAAGAAATAACGGTCCCGGTTCGATTCCCCATCAGGGCACACGGCTGGGTTGCAGGCCAGGTCCCCAGTGAGGGCCATGTGAGAGGCAACCATACATTGCTGTTTCTCTCCCTCTCTGTCTCCCTCCCTTCCTCTCTCTCTAAAAATAAATAAATGAAATATTAAAAAAATAAATAAATAAAATTTAAAAAAATAGATAGAAACTGAGAAACATAAAGGAAAAATAATTCTTTCATTAAATAGTTTTTTAAATTATTTTTATTGAACTTAACACTTATAAACTTTTACAAGTAAGCATAGAGTTATGCTTATGTGTCCCTCTGTATCCAGTATTGTACATGCGCATGGCAAATGTTTTATTTAATACAGGTGAATTAAAGTTATAAATCTCTGGCACCTGTGATGGAAGAATTGAACCATAATGTATTTTTTGATAAATACAGCAATACACAGATTTAATAGTTAATTGGATAAAATAAGAAGAAACTACATAATATTCCTAACAACAAGCCTGTCATGATCAAATGGGGAAGACAGATCTGGAGTCAAGCAATTTTAACTACTCTTCAAAAGCCCAAGTCTGAGATATGTAAATATCAAAATGTACTGTACAGGAACATATGACCAACTTAAAGAATAACTGATATTGTACAGGTGAAGCGACCATTCTATTTCTTGAAAAATACATATTCTTATGATCTCTGATCTACCAAACCCATGGTATCTTCTGCAGACAAAATTGCATCATGCATGCATCAGTACTTAGCAAATTAAAAAAATTCATGCAAATGATGCTATAATTAATAACATTTATGTTTATGTCTTAATTATGCTTTCTGGGATTAATTGAGAATAGTGTAAAGGATCAATGTGGAGTCCTTAGCTAATATATGTGATTTTAGGCAAATCTCTACGTTCTTGGAAACTCATGTTTCTTATCTATAAAATAGAAAGTAATAAGAATCCCCTTGCAGGTTCTTTTGAGAGAAGTTTAAAAGATTATAGATATAAATGGGACACTAATGATAGCAATATGCAAAATCATTAATTTCCCATGATTAGTCATTAGGGTCATTAAGTAATTCGTCCTGAGAAAATATTTTCACTTATGCCTTGGGCGTCTTGAGTACCTATTATTCATAGCTACTGGTAACATGGGGCATGGGGCTAAAGGTAATTGGAGTTCACATTTCGGTTAGGGGAGTAAAAAACTGATTCAATGAAAACTAATGAGAACCAAGGAGGGGATGTGCATCTCACTTATACCAAGTATAACAGTACAGTGGTTCTGAAAGTCATTCTACAAGAGATAAGCCAACAAAATAATTTGACACTTTGCCGTGTCATGAGGTAAAATTGAGACAGAGTCAGACCAAGGTCATAAGACAAGTATGAGGTTGATATGAGATTGTGAATAAAAGCGCCTTTTATAACCTATTTAAAACACATTTTTGTTCGTATAGTAGCGGGCATAATAGATAATAAGTGGCAACATGCTTATAAAATTAGATATACTTATAAGAAGTTTTAATATTCTTAAATAATTTGGTTATTTTAAAATGAAAAGTTATGGTTTCACCTGAGCAAAAATGAACAAAACCTTTGTCTTTCATGGTTATATGAAACCTTTCATGGTATATTTAACAATAATTTTAAGAAGTCCCTAATAATTTTTATTATTCATTTAAAATTTTTTTTTAAGATTTTATTTTTTTATTTATTTTTAGAGAGAGGGGAAGGGAGGGAGACAGAGAGGGAGGGAAACAGCAATGTATGGTTGCCTCTCACATGGCCCTCACGGGGACCTGGCCTGCAACCCAGGCACGTGCCCTGACTGGGAATCGAACCGGGACCCTGTGGTTCCCAGCCCACGCTCAATCCACTGAGCTACACCAGCTAGGGCTCATTTAAAATTTTTAATAAAATTGTGAAATTTTAATATTTTTGACGTTGAGTATAAATAGGTTGTACACATATTGGTATAGATATAAGGAAATTGATTTAAATTAATTTGTTGCATTTTCTTTTCTAATTCATTTTTATTATATTTTATTTAATGCCAAATTACTACAGAATTAATATAAATCCCAGCTTAAATATATCACTCTAATAGTTTACAGTCTAGTAATATTGAACCACCTTTAATAATTTTTCCCATAATTTTGAAAGTAATGTCCTGTTTGGGCATTAATACTTTAATTAAGTTCCATCTCTTCCATGAAGCTCACTTTTACCACTACATAGGGAGTAATTACTCCTTTCTCCCTATTATTTATGCACTTTATGTCGCTTACAGAAGTGCAGTATGCTTTAATTTACATTTTTTTTACACTCTCTGAGCCCCTGCTACACTACATCTTTTTTCTCTGCAAAATCTAGCATGTGCTCAAAAATCATCCATGGCATGAAATGGAACTGGTAATCAAGAATTTAACACACATAGTAAGCACCTATGCTTAACAGTGTGCTAGTTTTGATTATATGCATATATGTGCATATAAAATCTTATTCTGCTATTTTGACAGCTTAATAAAAAATTGGAGGTACCATGAAACTTTGAACTAAGACCTTTCCTTTGGCAGAAGAAAATCATAGGGTCTTTTGAATTCAGAAATATAACAAGTTTAAAGGAAATGACAGAAAATAACTTTTGAAAATAAAATGAAACATTTTGATAAATGATTTTACAATTATAACAACACTGATCAGATGCAAAGATATTCCAGATAATATAAGCATATATCTTTGATACTTCATTTTAATCGTACTTTTGAAAGTCTATAAAAATACACATGTATTTATTCATAAAAGTATAGATACAATATAAATATATGTATTCCTTTTACATCTATTTATCTGTCTGTCCATCTATCTTCCTAAATTTCGAATCAGAATTTCTACCTAGATCCATAAATAAACACTATTTAAAAACTTTTTATAATGCTGTTTCTTGTTAGATTTTCCTGTGTATTTCTGTAGTATCTGGATAGAAATTTACATTAAAATATATCTATTGAGATCTGGACATTTAAAATTATATAAAGAAAAAAGTAATATTACAATATGTCATCATTTTAGAATTAGAAATCAAATTATGTTTAAAAAGAAAAAAGTAATAATATTGAATATCATAGTAAATGAAATAGACTACTTATAAAAATAACTTGATTCCAGTAAAATATTAAAAAATTTTCTGTTTTCCAATGACAATGTATTTGTATTGCCCTCCTAATGTAAAAGCAAAAAAAGAAAATATATGAGGCTGAACAACAAATTACATTAATATTTAATTTTGAACTCAAATCAAGATCCCTCTGATTATTGATGTTCCCTTCACATCTTTAGATAATTATAATTGTGATTCTTATATTTAATCTCCATTATGTGTGATTTTCTTTGAGAAATATCTTAAACTAATAAAAAAAAAGCCCTGAAGCAAATAATAATGAATAAACAAACATTTTTTGAAGAACAGGAAAACAAAATCAAACACCGAAATCCCAAAGAGATTAGTCTAAGAGGAGTTCTGGATCTTTAGTTCAGTAATCCATTTGTCAGTTCTGACTTTTACTTGAAGCCCAGATTTATTTTGTTTTTGTTATTGATGATATTGCTTAATTTTTCTTAACCTCATTTTTCTCATCTGTCAAAACAGACATAAATATTTGATTATTGATATCATTATTTTATTATAAGTGAAATCTTAACTTCTCATTTCATACAATCAAATCACAGTACATGACTATGTCATTTTATAAACTGATTTAAGAGGCTTTTCTTCAGCCTGTAACTAAAAATAATAAATTAGTTAATTTTTTTCAAATTTAAGCTTTTTATTATTGTTTTTCTAGTTATAGAGTCTCAATTTTATTCAACCTCATCTATTGTATATCTGCTTATATACTATATAAAGCATATTTTATATTTTTATGTCTTATGAACAAACTATTGGAGATTATAAATAATATTAAGTTAAGAAAAATAAAAACCTTGGATTGGAAGTATTTTTAAGTGAACTTCAAATCATAATGTTTGAAATGGAATTTTGCCACTGTCTTAAATTCCTCTAGAAAAGTAATATTTATGATTCTACAGAGAAAAGACATTAAAGAAAGGCGCTTCTAGGCAGACCTAGTTACTTAGAAAAACAAACAGATATATAATGATTACAAATAATCACTATTATACAATATCAGGTTATTTGAAAATTGAGGACTTATATGCCATATGTTTAAATATTTGCGTGGGATGTGTTTTAATGCAAACATAACCTTTTGTTAAAAGGATACATGTTGGATTTTATTTTCTTTATAAAAGATAATCCTTTTAATCCCCCCATGATATTAATCCAAACTGTCCCTCATCTCTCAGGATATGGATGAATTAATGGGCTGCCTCTGGTTGTTTGCTTCATATTCTGAATATTTATTTTAATTTTTAGAGGCTCTTCTTTTTTTCTTAATATTACTTTATTGTTGTTCAATTACAGTTGTCTGTATCCTCTCCCCTCTCCTCCCCCCATCTCCTCCAAACCCACCTCCCTCCCCTGCCTCCATCCTCCTCCTTGGTTCTGTCCATGTGTCCTCTACAGTGGTTCCTGAAAACCCCTCTCCCCATTGTCCCCTCCCCCCTCCCCTCTGGTTATTGTTATATTGTTCTTAATTTCAATGTCTCTGGTTATGTTTTGCTTGCTTTCTGTTTTTGTTGATTATGATCCAGTTAAAGGTGAGATCATGTGGTATTTGTCCCTCACTGCCTGGCTTACTTCACTTAGCATAATGCTCTCCAGTTCCATCCACGCTGTTGCAAAGGGTATAAGAGGCTCTTCTGCTTTATATACTGAGTAACTGGCATTTCCTTATATGAAAACTATAGCTTATTAAAGTAAAACATTTTGGATATATATGCACGATATCTAGAAACTCTCCTTATGTCTGAGTTTTATTTCATATCATCTGTGTGGTACAAACATTTTTCTAAGAAAATCCTGAAACTCATTACTATTCGTGAGCAGCCACCAATTCTAAAATTCAAAATGATAATTTAAAATTATAAAGCATACTTAAACATTCCTCTTGACCAATCACTGTGCCTTTAGTGGTTTAACAGTGACTGGAAAAGAACAATGAATATAATTTAAAGTATGTGTAAAAGAAATAAAGGCATTTAAGTGCAGTTAAGGGCATTAGGAATAATAGGAAGAGTCACTTCAAAGTAAGAAAAACAATAGGCAACATTTTAATTTAAATTTAATTTGACAAACATTTGGTATATTATAGTTATAGAAGCTCACCTTGAGAAGTTAATAAACTATATCTCTTGGTAGAACTTTTAAAAAAATCTAGGTTTAAGAAAAATCTATTTTCACTCTTTTGTTTCAAGCAGTTCTAGTATTATTATTATTACTATTATTATTAACCTTTATTGTAGTTAGCTACATGCATATTCTTCTAATAAACTGTTGGTCTCTTGTGAGAGTCAAGACTGTTTTTTAACTCTCGCTGCTCCGACAAAGCCTGACACACAATGCCTTGCATGTAGCCTAGGCTCTAACACCATCCGATGACTCACATGCCATCCAAAGGCATTAAATATGAGCATTCCAAAAAAGAGTCATTTGCCTTGCAGTTTTCACATTATTGATATGTTTCAGTTTTGAGTTTTCCCTCTATATATGACCTAAATTTTCCAGGCTCTACATCAATTCACACATATACAGAATTCAAATTTAATTTTATGATTTAGGGATATTTTGTTATAACACCCTTTTATGTGATGTTAATAGAAATGTTTTAATAAAAGTACAATAGTAAGACTACAACAAAAGGATAGTAATACTGAAAGGTGTATGACTTAGTCAGATAAGACCTGCCATAAGGAAAGCAGAGTAGCTTTAATTTACACACAGATGGAAAGGAAACCAACAGTGAATTGAAAAATGCTAAGTTTTGCTCACAAGGTGACCTAGGAAAAAGGCAGTCAGTGGGGGTGAAGACTTTACTGGTGTAATAATAAGTATACATAAATCATTAGTTTGTGATGGTTTTAATGACAACCCAGCCATGAGAGAAGATAAATCTACATATTGGAAGAAAGTAGTTAAAATGTTGACTTGCAAAATGACAGAGGTAACGAGGTACATTTAAGTGGAGACAGGCAGCTTGTCTAAATATGGCTAATATTAAATACAGGTGATTGTAGCATTTGAAGTTGAAATAAAAAAAAATCTCTGATTCTCTTATTTTAAAATTCCCAAGTCCTCTCAGCTGCATATTTCACCAGGTGTTGGTGCAGTTGGAACAACAAGCATATCCAATGATTTAAAAATAACATTCACGGGTGTCACCTGATGTCACTCCAGATAAGAAATGCTGTTCCCAATTAGAGAACACACTCTGGTATTCATTCTAACTCCTCCCAAAGCTATGCTACATATTTATGTCATGCATTCTAAAATAAAGTTTTGGATTGTGAACATATTCAGATTAAGCTTTCTGAAAGTTTTAAACATAGAAAAGAAATGATACATTTTGGTTTTAGAAAGTTTATGCATGTACAGAGAGCTCTCATTTCATGATCCGGTTTAAAGAAAATACAGATATTTTTATTTTTTTCCTCCAAATACTATGAACTGAGTTGACTATTAGTGTATTATTCAGGATTTCATGTTTCTCAAAAAGATATTTAAAGCCTACAATTTCAGGTTATTCAAATATGTAACCTAAATATATTTGTTCAGATTTGGGGAAGTAAGCAAACATCTAGCAAGGTACTCAGGTAAGAGATGTGTTAAGTGCTGTGTGTTCATTTATGTTTCCCAGTGTAAGTCGGATGAGGAAGATATTTTATCTATTTTACAGATACAGTAGCTGGAGTCCTGAAAGGTTAACTTGATTTCCCAAGATCAAAAAAAGAAAATCTGCAACACAGACAGGCTTGACTCTGAGAATTCTCTAGAAAGCACAGCCTTTTATTTATGTACCTAAAGATCTCTGTAAGCGTTGTTTCTCAAATTTATGTAGGAAGAAAACTATTACAATTTTTTAAACTCACTGATGTTACCTGTTACGACTTTACACCACTGATTTGATTTTATAGCCTGAAAATAAAGCATCAAGAATCTTAAATGCATTGATTCCTATTGCTCAAATTGCAGATTGGGTTTCTTTAGCCATGTGTAAAAAATGGCTTTTAATGAAACGTTGTTGGATATCACATCCACTTTCCATTATTCTGAAAATGAACAAGCCTGACTTAATTTAGAATAGTACCAGCCTTCTCATCTTTAAAATCATTGAGCAGATCATGTATAGAGACTCCCTAATCTTAACAAGTAATTCTGGGTGAAAAATATAATTGAGAGACTCATAGAAGATAAACCACCAAACAGAAGAAAATAAATAAACATAAAACATCCAGTAACAATAATTTTGTGATAATCAAACACTTTAAAATGTTTTATTTTATTTTTTAACTGTCTCTCACCGCTGGAGGTTGTGAGAATGTAGGTGAAAACTGAAACTTGAAGGGAGATATCAGATGGAAAAAGTCTAATACTGCCATATGCTACTTAGGGCTTTCCAAAGAAATTGGAGCCTTTAGGTGTAAATAACTCATCAAAAGCACTGATGACTTAGTTTTGATTTATTTTAATGGTCATGTTAGTCTGTGCAGGCCTCTGTGCATCCCGGCGCTTGGCATTTTGACAATCACTACTAACATTATTTCCCATAAAATACCGTAAAGAATAGTGTTATTTTTCCTCATTAGCTAGTTAATAAATTAAAGAAGACAATTATTAATGAATATATTAAAGGAGAGAAACATTTTTAGAAGTCTTTTAGCTATTCCTCCCTTTCAATTTGACATTGGCGGTGTCCCTTCCTTAGGCTGTCCTTCGGTTTGTATTAAATCCATCAATCCCGTCAGTTTTCCTCACATCCAGGATATATTCTTCATCTTGTACACAAGGTTTTCTGGAAGATGGTGCCGACTCCTTGCTGAGTTCATATACATCAAGGTGACTACATTTTCCTGAAACTAAAAATGTTAAAATAGCAAATAAAGCAATATGACATGATAAAATAAAGTGAATTCATATGCCTTCTTTGACTGGTCAAGATAAGAGACCTTTCCTGCTTAAGAGAGGAGGAGAAAAAAATAAAGAAATTAACTGCAAAACAAAACTAAAGAATTATGCAAGCCTGTTTCAATTTATATTGTATTTATATAAGGAAAATTCTTATTATGAATCTTTTTGAAACTGAAATGATCCCTTTTCTCTTTCTTTTGATTTCCTACAATTAGATACTGAAGATTTCTCCAAAAAACCACAGAATATGCCTCTCTCTCAGGAACATGTCTTTTGTAGAGGTGCTCTAACCAGTTGTCAACCACACTTGGTGATTATGCTACTGACATTTTTTTTTTTTTCTAAGTGGAGAGAGAGAGCATCTTCCATATGTGAACTGACATGTTACAGTGGAACTCTGCAAGCTATTCCTCATAAAATTGTACAGTGTGTGTGTATATATATACATACATACACATACACACACATGCATGCAATATATGCTGGCTTCCATATTTTGAGGACCTGAGAATTTAAATAAATGCATCCACTGTGGAAAGCAGTGTGGAGTTACATCACAAAATTAAAAATTGATCCCCTTTACAGCCCAGTGAATCCACTTCTGGGAATTTTTCCAAAGATACCTGAAACAATTGCTGAAAAGAATATAAGCACCCATATGTTCATTGCAGCATTATCTATAATAGCTAACCTTTGGAAACAGCCCAAGTGTCCATCAGTAGGTGACTGGATAAAAAAGCTGTGGTACATTTGCACAGTGGAATACTATTCTGTCATTAAAAAAGAAGGAAATCTGCCCTGGCTGGTGTAGCTCAGTGGATTGAGCGTGGGCTGGGAACCAAAGGGTCCCAGTTCGATTCCCAGTCAGGGCACATGCCTGGGTTGCAGGTCAGGTCCCCAGTGAGGGCCATGTGAGGAGCAACCATACATTGCTGTTTCTCTCCCCCTCTGTCTCCCTCCCTTCCCCTCTCTCTAAAAATAAATAAAAATAAAATCTTAAAAAAAATAAAAATAAATAAATAAAAATAAAAAATTAAAAAAAAAAATAAAAGAAGGAAATCTTACCCTTTGCAATAGCATGGATGGACCTGGAGAGAATTATGCTAACTGAAAAAAGCCAGTCAGAGAAAGACAAGTACTATATGATTTCACTTATATGTGGAACCTCATAAACAAAATAGACTAAATAGCAAACTAGAGACAGAATCAGAGAGAGTAGGGTGACAGCTCTGGGTGTGGAGGAAGTCTGGGGACAGTGGAGGGGTTGAACAAAAAGAAAAGAAAAAAGAAAGAAAACACTCATGGACATGGACAGCGGTGTGGTGATTGCCAGAGAGAGGGAGTAGATGGAAGTAGAAGGTGCATGGGGAGATAAAGGGCGATGGATGGAGACTTGAGGTGGTGAACACACAATACAGTGTACAGATGATGTGATATGGAATTGTGTACTGGAAACCTGCATAATTTTGTTAACCAATGTCATCCCAATAAACCCAACAAAAAGAAAAAAATTATAACTACCTTTCTATAATATTATTTTAATGGAAAATAATCCTCCAAATTATAAAGAATATATTTGTAAATTACTGTTGAACTCATAGCCTATTATTTTATTAGTTATTTATTTATTTTATATATTTGTATGTTTTTATTGTTCAAGTACAGTTGTCTCCATTTTGCCCCCACTGTTCTCCCCCTACCCACTGGCCCCCACCTCCTACCTCAATCCAGTTCCCCTTTGGCCTTGTTCATGGATCCTTTATACATGTTCCTTGAAAACCCTTCCCCTTCTTTCCCCATTATCCCTCTCCCCCTTCCCCTGTGGTCACTGTCATTTTGTTCTTAGTTTCAATGTCTCTGGTTATATTTTGCTTGCTTGTTTATTTTGTTAATTAGGTTCCACTTATAGGTGAGATCATGTGGTATTTGTCACCATCTGGCTTATTTCATTTGGCATAATGTTCTCCAACCTATTATTTTAAAACAATTTATATAAACATTTTATTTCCAAATGAGGTTTAAGGCACTCACACAAAATTGGGAGATTTGCCTTTATCAATATTAATTTGTAATGACTGATGATATTCTTCACTTCATAATCAGAGACTATATATAAGATGCTCCAGAAGGTCAAATCCTTTGATATGATAAATCTAAAATTTTAGAGTGACAAAAAGCTATAAACTGTCAGCTCATTGAAACCAATATTAGATAAATATGTAACTGCTCTGGTCATTATCTCAGTCAAAGTCTTGGTAACAAAACCTTATAAAGCAAACTTTACAAATGTGCCATTCCAAAAAGATTGAATAATTGATAGTATCCTGCTATAATGATTTTGATTATAATCATTTATAGAATTTTAACTATTGCTGTCATTTTTAATGCAAAAACAATTTTAATGGGGTGGCCAGCTATAATAAATAAATTATCTTATTATAGAAGGGATGAAAATATAACAAACATGTAATAATATTGATGATGACTTTATTATAATAAGATTTTCCTACCTTTTTTTCAAAATTTATACTCATATGTCTATCATTTGCATTATCCAATTTCAATGTTCTCTGGAAGAAATACAGCCTATAATTTGATCAAATGACAACATATTCTTCCTTGTAACCATGCATTGCATAATAATAAGTAACCTGGACAAAATTTAAGTTTACTATTCATTTAAAATATTAAGGGATTGTAAAAGATCAGAGTTCTTAGAGAATAGTAAAGAAAACCCCTCTTAATGGAAGATTGTCCATGTACCTTACATATATCTTTATTGTTTACTTATAGCATTAAGATAAAATTATTTAAAAAATCACTTGATATTTATTTGTCAAAACCATAAAATAAACATAACTGATTTCATTTATGCAGAATAAAACTGAAGTTAAGTCAGAAAAGTATCAGAAAATGTTTGTCATTGTAGACTCATATGAACATATAAGAGAGGAAAGAAATGAACATGTCAGCGTGCATAAATATCTCGGCCCAAACACATAAAAATCAAGTTAAGTAGCATTTATTTAGAACTATAAAACTATTATGTTATCATTTGCGATTCAAAGTAGAATTTATTTTCTTTTAATTGAATTTATTGGAGTGACACTGGTGAACAAAACGATACAGGTTTTAAGTGCACAGTTCCACAGCACATCATCTGTACACTGTGTGTGTGTGTTCGCCACCCCAAGTCAAGTCTCCCTCCATTACCATTTATTCCCTTAAAGTGGAGTTGTTTTAGACAAACACTAATACCAATTCACCTATATTTGCAAATTAAATATGTGGGACTTTCCTTTCAAATAAAAGCAAACAGTCCTTCCCTGCATGAAAATGTTATAACAATTGATACAGACATGCTAGCAATTGTTAAAAACAAATTAAAACAGAGAAATCAGACATTTAAGGAATCACTTATAGCTATTTAATATCATCTTTGGGCTTGTAAACATAGCGCATTCGAAATTACTTTCAAATTATAGTCGATTGTGTTGATCTAAATTTTCATGAAAATCAGAAATAAGGTTTTACTCCAGGACAAGTGTAAGTGGAAAATAAATGAAAATAAATAACTTAAATGTAATGATAATAGAATATTATTCCATTTTCAAAAGACTATTTCAATCAATGATAAGAAATTATACTTAAACATTTATATAATTTAAAAATGATGATTCGAGTTTTTTCTTTCCTCCTAAAGAAACTTTTCATGTATTTGGAAGTTAGGCATTCAGCTGTATATCTGTAAATCAAATATTTTTAAAAATTTCCATAAAAAGAAGCCACCCCCCAAAAAAAACCTATTTTGCAATTGATTGCCATTTTAGTGTCTTTGGTCATTTGATAATAATGCGTTTTATTTATAATATAATAATTGACTTACAGAATAAATAAATAGATTATGCAAATGCAATGTTTTATTTTCTAAAAAAAAGTGTAAAAATGGAAATTGTATGCTAGCTTGATATAAATGAGAAATAACTTGAAAGTGAGTCATTTTCCAGTCTTAGGCAAATCTACCATTAGAACAATATAAAAATAAATTAGAGAAGCAAAAAAACCCATTATCCTAAAGTTTCCAATTGTTTAAGTGGTTATAAAAGATCTCTAGCATGAGCAAGTAAGGAACCAAACAATAATGAAGCAACACTTCTAATGTAGCTTGCTCTCCTATTTTCAGAACTGTATTTCCAGTGCAGAGCTCATCAGCTTGGCTTTTAAATGATGTCATCACATTATAACTTCTGTTTGTTCCAGGCAGCCCTTCAGAGATAATTAGGAGCAATGTATAGTTGGCCCTCCATATCCATGGGTGTGAAACTCTCAAATGAGGAGAGCCAATTAAGGAACTTGAGAATCAGTATGTTCTGGTATTTGCGGGGGTTCCTGGAACTGATCCTGTGAGAATACTGGGGACAACTATATTAGTAACAATTTGAGGTAGCCGAGGGCATAGAGAGTTAAAGTGTGTAAAAATATCTTAAACATTTTGTATAAAATTATGTGCAATTATGCAGTGATAGAAATTTTTGTTATCATCAATATTTTCAATTAGTTTGATAACACAGGAGTATAATCTAGTTATCCTAATGTCCATGCAAGTTAGTTGGCCTAACTTCCTATTTAAAGCTTATAAAAAGTAAGATTCAAAAAGATTAAAAGCAATGATTAACTCAAATATTATAGAGGTAATTGTGTAAAATGTAAGATTATGTTTATATGCCTTAAAGGCTTATTCCCACAACTATTTTAAAGAGAATATAGAATGCATAGGTGGTGTTACAGTGGAGGTTTCAAATTATGGGGAAAAAGAATAATTTAACATTGTGATACTCCAAATGTGACCTATGCATATTAGGCATATCAGGTAGAAAATTTATTTCCTAACCAGAGACCTCTGTTATGTTGCTTTGTCTTGGTATTTACTTATATTTATTTATTTTATAAAATTTAATGGATTGAGATGCTCCGGACTGTAATGCCCTAGGAAGCAGACTTCAAAAAATACACTGACCTTGTTATAATCTAAAATGTTCACTTCAACATTGTTGAGTTCAAAACAGAACTACACTTGCTATGTCACAGTGCTACCAATAGTAATTTTATGGTAACTGTCACTTTAAAAGTAGCCATCAACCTTACCTAAATATACATTATTTTTATATCGAAACCCTGGTATCTTCTTTCAACATGTATTTCAAAGAGAGCTAATATAGTGAATAAGCCTTAAAAGCAACTGCATTTCTCAGTTATGCTACTGTGAAAGAAAATTGTAGTCATTAGTCAAAAAAAGTGAATAAAATTGGTTATACTATGCTACATAGTGACCTTGATATTGATTTTAAAAAATATTCTTCTAACTGCATGATACCAAAACAACCACTGTTCACAACCTCACCTATGTAAAGAACTATTTTTCTTTTGAAAACCATTATATATTTATCCGTTTAAAAAAAATAGCACATTGGCCAGAAGCATTTTAGTGGCTGGATTCTAATAGAGGTAGAAATAATATTATTATAATAAAATTACATAAAATTTGAGGCAAATTATTTCTTTAAAATTTACATTAAGTTTTATGGAGTTTTGAATAAATAGGGATACATAGTAAATAGAACTTCAGCTTGAAATATTAAGTTGCAATAGACTCTGAAAAAATGAATATTGTGTTGTATTCATTTGTTTGAGTTGTCCCAAATTTTGATTAATAGTTTTTTAATGTTAGCTCTTGCTTTCCACATCTCTAGTGAAACACTGGAAATCTGTATTCCAACAAAATACTAGTAAATCTAAAAATCTGTGAGTCTCAAGCAATCTCTAGATCTTTTTTAGTTCCTAAGATTTCACCTGAGAAAAGTGCTAACTAGTTTCAAGTTTGATGATGGTATTCATGATGTGGTGTCTAATGTGACACATTTGGTGACATGTTTTCTCATGATACAGATGAAGACCAATATACTCAGCCTGCTATATTTATCACTCTTTAAATGTGACATAGTATGTCAATGACAACACATTTAAATGTAAAGTGAAAAAATGATATATGTCATCATTGTCTCTAATGCCAGACATATGGGTCAGTTTCAGGGAATCATCTCAGTGTCTGACTAGTGGAACATTCTGGGTATTTTTGTAATCTGATTATAACATTTGTTGACTATACTGCCCATGCTAAGAGTCATAGTCATATTAAATTTATATAGCCTCAGGTAAAATCATACCTAAAATATTATGTTCAGTCATTAGACCTATATTTCTAAAGAGATATTGATAAACTGGGGCACCCATATAGGATAATGAGCACAATGGCTAAATAACACCTTAGCAAGAGTGATCATATTGAAGAGTTCACATTTAAGAAAAGAATGGTGGTTTGGGAAAAATATGTTTTTCCCCCCAAAATAAGGAACATATTGTCCTGTGGATGATACTTTAACCTGAGTCAATAAGACATAACAAAACAACTAAGATCAGTGGGCAATACTACTAGGAATTTCAATATGAGATAGGATTCCCTGAAAGTCATAGTTTTCTGAAATTAGAATGCCTTTTCATTGTTAGATGTCTTCAAAGATCAGATAATTCAAACTGCCTGAGATATTGTAGGGCAAGTCATGACTCAAATGAAAAATTGGATTAGGAATCCTT
Source organism: Micronycteris hirsuta (assembly GCA_004026765.1). NCBI lineage: Eukaryota > Metazoa > Chordata > Mammalia > Chiroptera > Phyllostomidae > Micronycteris > Micronycteris hirsuta. The sequence goes on from PVJI01005596.1 coordinate 37,940, forward strand.
TATAGCCGGGCTGTCAAACTCATTTTCACTGGGGGCCACATCAGTCTCGTGGCTGCCTTCAAAGGGCCAAATATAACTTTAGGACTGTACAAATGTAACTGCTCCCTAACAGTTAAGTGAGAGCTCTGTGCTGTCACCAGGTAGCAACAAGTTGCCGGGTGGGATAAAACAAGGTGGAGGGCCGGATTCGGCCTGCGGGACTTGTGTTTGACACCTCTGCTCTATAGATTCATGTGATATTGATGTTCTATGAACTGAGTAACTGAAATACTTCCTTGTAATACACATTTTCCAAATGTTTGAACGTCCCAAGTGTTCGAGGGAGGAACCGGTTGTGTGGAGACAGGAGACCACCAGTGCGGTGTGCCCCACGTTGTCGAACAGTGGCAGTGTCATCTGAGCCATCTGCGGTCTCAGGTTTCTAAGACTGTTGTTACACAAGATAGAGATGAGCAGGCCAAGAAAGTGCTGTTATTAATCTCCACCTTCAGAGTATTTTCTCTCTCAATATTGTTGAGATCAAATTTAGGAGATGGCATGTGTTTCATTAAGTAGTTGAGTTGTCAAACGAATAAATAAACAAAGTAAGCTGATTGCCAATATTCCAAACTTCCACTCAATTTTATTTCTCATAGGTGTTGGTCTAACATGGAAGCAAGCAACAACTAAACCAAAAAACATGAAAATCAGATGATCCGGTACTTGCAAAACTCTTTGAAAATTGAAGACTACTGTGGAAGTTATGCTGTTAACTTTTGCTCCTGTTATAATAGTGGTTCTCTATAGTGGGAAGGGGTGGCTGGATTAGGGCATGAGAGGGCTTCTTGGGTATTGGTGATGCTCTGCTTCCTGAGCTGACTGCTTTATTACACAGGTACGCTACCTTTGTGAAAATGTATTAAAATGTATGATTAAGACTTTTGCACTTTTCTTCTTATGCATTATACTTCAATATAAGTTTATATTAAATAATTATCTATACATGTAAAAAAGAGTAAACAGTGTATGACAAATGAATTTATAAGGATATCATGGTGGAATAATTACATATAAGGGAAGTAAAGTGAGCTAAAACAAGAAATGAGAACAAATGTAATGGTAAATGGCGATAACAGGAGTCAGGATATCTGTACTCAATCCCAGCTGCCACTAACACTGTAATGACTCTGTGCAAGGCATGCCATCTGTCATGGCCCGAATGAGCTCGACTGTGTCATGAGTAGGTTGGACTAATTGACCTCTGGATAGCTTTTGAAACCTAAAGTCTTATTACTGTTTGAAATTACTCAGGAATCAAATATATAGAGTCCTAGTAAATGCAGTCTAAGAAGAAGAAAAATTAATGGGGCATTAATATTTTATCATGACTAAGTTGATGTGAAAAAATATATAGAAGCTAAATTTGAGCTCACCCAAATTTATAGAGCCAACCGACCTATGATCCCAGGTTCTGGGCTCTAAAGGCCATCACTGTGGTTGGTGTGGAGGCCCCATTTCCCATGGGCTGTCCCAGCCAATGACCGAATATGGCAGGGATATTAAGGTCAGCCCATCCTGGGGAGATATATGACTCCTCTGATCGTGATTCTAGCTTGAAGAATACCCGATGACCTTGCCAAAATTTTCTTGGAACTGCATTGCCTTTTAAGATGATTCCATTCAACTGTCCCTCCTTATCTCTTCCCTCTTACTCAGGGTCAGACTTACCCCACAGTCTGGCAGTGCCTGCCTCAGGGCTCCCACCTCTTTAACTCACACAGGTATTTCCCTCATAAATCTCTTGCATGTGCAGTCCACTCTTGGAATCTGTTTCTTGGGTGATTTGAAATAAAAAGGTTACTTAAATTCTTTGTATTTACCCAATTTATCTGGCTGTAAATTAGAGATAATATATAATTTTGGTCATTATGCAAACTAGATGATATTATCTTATAGCACCTTGCTTGTATAATAGTAGTATTTATTATTGTGCTCTGGTCAAACACACCTCATTACACACTGATTCTTTTTCTTATCGCTTTTGTTCAAATTATCCTCTCAACCCGTATTGCCCTCTCTGTCTACTTATACCTAATTCCTACATCACTTATTTGAGTCATTATTAAAGCTACCTCCTTCATAGAACCTTCAAATAGATGTGCTTTCTCCCATTTAAGACAGCTAATACACTTAAGTTATTTTCTCTTGAATGGCCATTATTTCTTTACTTTTCATTTCCCCCATTCTGGACAGAAAGTGTTATGTGGTCAGGGACTCTGTCTTATCCATAGTGTTATTCCTTGAAATCTGGCACCTAGGGCATCAGTAAATGCTAGTTAAATTTTAAGAAATGTTTATTTACTGGTAGTTAGGGGTCATATAAAATATAAGTTGGCCATAGAAAAGGTTTGGCTTTTCTGTAAAGTGCAGTAAGAAGCTGTTTATAGATTCTAAGCAGGGATTGATAAAACGGGATATGTATTTTATATTGATTGCAACGGATACTCTGTGGAGAGGGTATTGGGGTTGGGATTTAAGCTCTATTCTAAAACTGAATGCTGCATTTGTTATGTCAAAGTTGTACAGCTGCCCTGTCTTGATTACCACTGTAACTTACTAATCATGTGCCCTGCCTCTTTAGGAACAGTCACTCCATCATTTTCAGCATTAATAACTAATCTCTCTCTAATCTAACCTGTGCTATGACACTGATGATAAAGACATTTGGATCTCAGGAAATAATGACCTTCCCCAATTTAACCCAGATCAGTAACTGCGATGCTAGCAAATCAATTCAGACTGGCAGTAGCAGGAATTAGGCAATGGGAATTTAATGGGGGAGTCCCTCCCAGACTTTGGCCTGGCCTGATAAATGGCATTTTTTTCCCAAAACTTACAGAATTTATTTCCTTTCCCTAGAATCTACAGGATTTATTTCTTGCTTCCCCAGCAAGAGTACACTATAAAGAAACCTGAGGCACAGGTGTATGATGGCAGGCTTCGGATATTCTGGTATTTGTTTTAAATACTGGAATATCATTATTTTCATGGACATGAATCCCTAGACTAGCAAACATGAAGGAACAAGAATACAAAACCTATTCCAAAGCTAAGCCTAAATGACACTGTCTCAGATTATCTATGGTTCTTATCCCCTCCATTAGTGCAAGTAATCGAGTGTTTGAATTTGAAAGTGCAAGTTTATCTCATTGTTCCATTATAGGTAATAAAAGTGACCTAATGTGAGGATATTAGATTAGTGCTTTTACTTAGTATTCACCTTATGCTTAGAAGGTGTGAAATTGTTAACTCGTTCAAATTAAGTCATTATCCAGTTATGTAACAAATAGACTTGTGCTTAAAAAGCTTAACTAAGCAGGTGCACAGAGAAAGGAGCAGCTCCATCAAATGCTTCAGGAGACCCTTTCTACTGCTGTTCTCTATTTTCACGTCTCATTAACAATAGTATTAACTATCACCCACTGCTCATATAGGGGAAATTGAGAGAAATTAAACATCCTGCATAATCCTCTCAATTCTATTTTAAGTACAAGAAAGAGTAGGTTTTTGTTTGTTTGTTTCTTTGTCTGTTAATAATCTCTAGCCTCATGTCCTTTTGAAACTTCTTGTTGCTGATAAGAAGATATATGAGCAACACTGGTATTCTAGTTTGCTAGGGCTGCCATGACAAAATACCATGGACTCCGTGTCTTCAACAACAGACATTTATTTTCTCACAGTTCTGGATACAATATGTCCAAGATCAAAGTGTTGGCAAGTTTGTTTCCTTCTGACACCTCTATCCCTGTCTTGCAGATGGCCATGTTCTCTCACTGTGTCCTCACATGCGTCCCCTCTGTCTGTGTTTCATTCCTGTCTTAATCTTTTCACATAATAAGAACACCAGTCCTCTTGGATTAGGGCCCACCCGTCTGACATCGTTTTACCATAATTACCTCTTTTAAGTCTCTATCTCCAAATGCAGTCCCATTCTGAGTTACTGAGGACTAGGAATTCAAAATATGAATTTTGGATAGGACAATTCAACTCATAAGAACTGGGAAAATTTTTCCCATTCATTCAATGCATAGTTTTTATTTGAAAAATGTTCTTCATTCATATGAAAAATACACTCTATGGTGGAAACAGCTGCGGCCATGCTGTATCCATTATCTCTTTATTATTACTATTATTTTTAGTCTCCAATATCTTTTTTAATTTTTGTAAATATTTTTATTGACTATGCTTTTACAGTTTTCCTAATTGTTCCCCTTTATCCCCCCTCCACCCGGCCCCTCCAGCCCTCCAGCATTCCCCCCACTTAGTTCACGTCCATGGGTTGTACATGTAAGATTCTTTGAGTCCTTTGTTTCCTATAACATTTTTTATCGTTCCCTGTTAATTTTATGCCTACTAATTATGCTGCTTCTTCCCTGTACCTTTTCTCCCCTATTCCCTACCCCGCCCCCGAACTCCTTCTGTGTGATGTACATTTCTCTAATTCTGTTCCTGTTCTGGTTGTTTGCTTAGTTTTTGTTTTTGTTGTTTTTCTTTTCTTTTAGGTTCATTTATTAATAGTTATGAGTTTGTTGTCATTTTATTGTTCATATTTTTATCTTCTTTTTCTTAGATAAGTCCCTTTAATGTTTCATATAATAAGGGCTTGGTGATGATGAACTCCTTTAATTTGACCTTATCTGGGAAACACTTTATCTGCCCTTCCATTCTAAATTAAAGCTTTGCTGGATAGAGTCATCTTAGATGTAGGTCCTTGCCTTTCATTACTTCATATACTTCTTTCCAGCTCCTTCTTGCCTGCAAGGTTTCTTTTGAGAAATCAGCTGATAGTCTAATGGGAACTCTTTTGTGGGTAACTGTCTCCTTTTCTCTTGCTGCTTTTTAAGATTCTCTCCTTATCTTTAATCTTGGGTAACTTAATGATGATGTGCCTTGGTGTGTGCTTCCTTGGGTCCAACTTCTTTGGGACTCTCTGGGCTTCCTGTAATTCCTGAAAGTCTATTTCCTTCATCAGATTGGGGAAGTTTTCCTTCATTATTTGTTCAAATAAGTTTTCAATTTCTTGTTGTTTCTCTTTTCCTTCTGGCACACCTATAATTCAGATACTGGCACATTTCAAATTGTCCCAGAGAATCCTCAGCCTCTCTTCATGTTTTTGGATTCTTGTTTCTTCATTCTGATCCAGTTGGATGTTTATTTCTTACTTTTGTTCCAAATCATTGCTTTGAATTCTGGTTTCCTTCTTGTCATTGTTGGTTCCCTAAATATTCTGCTTTCTTTCATTTTGGGTATCTTTCATTTTTTCAATCAAGCTCAATCAGTTCAAGCTGTGAGCATTTTGATTATCAGGGCTTTAAATTCTCCATCATATAGGTTGGGGATCTCCTCATCGCTTAGTTCTGAGGTTTTTCTGTGTTCTTTCATGTGGGCCATTTTTCTTTGTCTTGGCACACCTGATAAGTTGTAAGGGGCAGAGCCTTAGGTGTTCACCCGGGCAGGGCGACCCTCTTTGCTGCACTGCTCGTGGAGGTGGGGTGCAGAGAATGAACAGCACTGCTCGCCTGCTCATCTCTAGCGCACTTTCCAACAGACTCTGGAGTCAGACTGAAAGTTTCCCCCACTGTGGCAACCTCAGCCATAGCCCACAGTCAGCTCTGAGTCTCAGTTTTCCCTATAAGTGAGCCCCACCCCTCAGCCACCTCACTGTGGTTTTTCTGAGTCAGCCCACATGGTCCGCCTGACTGGTCTGGTTGTTCTGGTTGATTTTTTCTTTAATTCCTTGGTTGTTGGAGTTCCATGCAGTTTGGTCTTCTGGTGCTTCTGGTTGTTTATTGATTTCTGATTGGTTGTTGTCCTCCTTTTGCTTGTGCCACGAAGTGAAGGATTTCTACCTATGTCTCCATCTTGGCCGGGACTCCTATTATCTCTTTAACTTCCCATAGCTACATACTTCTCTAACTTTCAGAGAGCTCTGCAGTGTACTTAAACATGGAGGTAATAAAGAAAAGACTGAGTCATAAGCAAATAAGTAGAGGAATATCAGAAAAGGAAGGAAAATGAGCTAGGAATGGGCAAATACAGGTCAAGAACTCTAAGAGACTGTTGTCAGTGTTTCTCTTCCTGTATCCTGTGAAGGACACAAAGGTAGCGTGTTACTTTCAGGACCTTTACTGACTACTTATCAAAATAAGGAGAAAAAGATGAGTAGCTTTATTATTCTTTGATCCAAGGCTTCTAAAAAAAACAAGAGAAAAAAGATGTAATTTTTCTCCTTTTTTAAAGGTGATTATGACCAAGGGGTTTGTTCTTTAAACTGGAGCTTATCAACATGTCAGTTTCTCAAGTCCATTCCCTTGCATTCCTCTTTTTGTAATTTATCCTTTATTAGCCAACATAGTGCAAAGCCACTAATAAACATTACAATGGATTATTTTAAGACTATCATAAAAAGGCACATAGGGACAACAAAATTTTAAGTGCCTCAGAGACGTGCCAAGAAAATACCAAAGCAAGACTGTATGTGGACGATTATGTACTTAATGCAAAGATGCATTTGGAAGGCACGTTTATGGAAGGTTTTTTATGGGCTTATGTTTGTTTCTGATGTTTAACAGATAATCAAGTTTATTGTAGTGTCTCTTTTGTAATCTTTTACTTTAAAAGTATGGAAATAAGACAAGCTACAGACTTGAAGAAAATGATTGGAAAACACACATTTGACAATGGACTTGTATCAAAAATATAAAAATAACTCTTAAAATTCAATCTATAGGAAAACAAATAACCCAATAAAAATTTGGCAAAAGGTCTGAACAGACATTTTACCAAAGATGTGCAGATAGAAAGTAAACATGTGCGAAGATGCTCAGCACCATATTCCTTCACAAAATTGCAAATAAAAAATAAATAATGAGATACTACTACATACTCCTAAAATATTACAATCCAAGACACTGACCACACCAAATGCAACAGAAACTCTTAGTAATTATTGCTGGGAATCCAAAATGGTATAGCTATTTTGGATGATAGTTTGTTTAGTACAAAGCTAGACACAGACTCACCATATTACACAGTGATTCCACTTCTAGGTATTTACCCAAACTATTTGAAAATTTATGTCTGCACACAACCTATGAATCAGTGTTTATAGCAGCTTTATTCATAATTGTCAAATATTGAAAGAAACCAAGATGTCCTTCAACAGTCGGATTGCAAATAAACTATGATATATCTTTACAATGGATTATTATTCAGTGATAAAAAGATATGAGCTAGCAAGCCACAAAAACATATGGAGGAAATTAAATACATATTGCTAAGTAAAAGAAGCTAGTTTGAAAAGGCAGCTCCCTATCCATTCCAACTATATGATGTTCTGGAAATGACAAAACTATTGAGACAATAAGAAGTTCAGTAGTTTTCAGAGGTCCAGTGGTAGGGAGGGAGGTGAGGAATAAGGTGGCTTACAGGGAATATATAGGCCATTGAAACTATTCTGTATGAGTCCATAATGGTAGCTGCATGACATTTTGCATTTTTCAAAATCCAGAGACCTTTACAACATAAAGAGTGAAGCCTAATGTAAACTACAGATGGTAGTTAAATATTGTCTCAATATAGGTTCATTCTTTCCCACAAATGTACCATAATAATGTAAAATGTTAATAGGGGAAACTGTAGGTATAAAGGGGTAATATATACTTTCTGTAAATCTAAAACTACTCTAAAAATATAGCCTTTTACATGTATGTATGAAAGTTTAGTTTCCCTATTGAAAATGGAACTGCTTTTTGACCTGGCAATTCCACTGCTGGGACTATACCCTAAGAACCCTGAAACACCAATTCAAATGAACCTATGCACTGCAATGTTCATAGCAGTACAATTTACAATAGCCAAGTGCTGGAAGCAACCTAAGTGCCCATCTACAAATGAATGGATCAAAAAACTATGGTATGTTTACACAATGGAAAACTACACAACAGAAAGAAAGAAGGAAATCCTACCCTTTGTGACAGCATGGATGAAACTGGAGAGCATCGTGCTAAGGGAAATAAGCCAGGCAGTGAGGGAGCATATGATCTCACCTATAAGTTGAACAGAATCAACAAAACAAACAAGCAAGCAAAATATAACCAGCGACATTGAAATAAAGAACAGACTCACAGTAACCAGAGAGGAGGAAGGAGAGGGATAATGAGGGAGAATAGGGAAAGGTCAAAAAGGAACATGTATGAAGGACACATGGGCAAAGCCAAAGGGGGTAGGTTCCAGGGTGGGGCAGGGGGGAGTGGAGGGAGAAAATAGAGATAACTGTACTTGAACAACAATAAAAAAAAATATGTATGAGACAATCTATATTGATATAATCTCTTTTTTTTAATCTGTCACAGGATATTTTTCTATCCAATGATGAAATTTGCACATTGCTTTCATGTGTATACAGAGGCAGTGTAAGATTTGATTAATTTTATTGAATATAATAGACAACACATTATTTTTATTTAATTGATAATACTCCTTATAAAACAAGGGCTTAAAACTAAAGTTGCAATGGATTAGAAACATTGTTTCTGGAAAATAATGCAGATGGTATTGCTAATTCAGACCTGTTTTACAAAATATATTATTAGTCAAGTTAGGGATTGTGAATAGGCTACTAATAATGTCTCCAAAAAAGTTATTGAGTCAATAGTAAAAATATTTCCTCATAAAAACATTAATTTTATGAATATAATATCCACTACTACTACTCTTGTCAAACCAATACACAATTATTATTAACAATTATTTATTGAACATTTACCTATGGCTAGCATGATTCTAAAGTTCTGCATGAATTATCTCAGTTAATCCTAAAAATTTTCTACTTAACTTGGTGCTATACTATTCTTATCTAAGAGATTGAACATCTGACCAACACAGAAATTAGTAAATTTTCCATGGTTCCACAGATAAGTGGTTCAGCAAGGATTTGAACTTTCATTATAGAGTCTGTACACAACATTTCACACAGTGTGTGCTGGCCTACGCCATCCACAGTTGCAACGACTCTTGACATTCTGTTCAAATACTTACCTATTTGTGGCATTGAGATAAAATGTCTATATGTGGAAACAATAAGTGAGAAGCATAATATAGTAGAGTGTTTATAGAATTAGAAGTTAGAAGAACCTAGACTTGAATCCCCATATCTGTGACTTACTGGCTGGATGCATTATCACAAACCTTTTAATCTTCCTAAACCTCATATCCCTTAGCTGTAAAAGAAATCATTGTTATCCCCTTTATTACTAGTTCTTATTAGAATTAAGTAAAAATATTTAGATTAAACATTTGCAAACTGTGAAACTGTAAAAATATTTAAAAAGTCACTAATGTTTATAAATATATATCTCTGTGCTATAGCCCTGAGAGCTGCAAACGGCTCTAAATCAATGATAGAAACTTTCTAAATATCCTAACATGCCAAAAAAAAATTTAGTAAATACTGGTCAGTGATGGTAATTTTTATTACCTAAATTTTTCTTATGGGATGTAGAACTTTCCTCGGGAATAGTAATTTTGGTCTTCTGCTATTGCAAACATGTTTACAAGAGCATGGTGAATAAACTATCAATCCCATTATATGGGGTCTGGTGGAAGTAACCCCATTAAGTGTGTTTGGTAGAGTACATGAATGTCTCGCACAAGATGGACAACAATTTGAATATTTCACCTAAAATGTTATATCAGTGTGCTTGAGTATGATATTGTTACGTTACAGAATTTCATGCTTATGATTTTGTAATACAATATTTTTATGTAATAAAAAGTGGTGTTATTTGTGCCGTACCCTATAGAGCAGGGATATCAAACTCATTTTCACTAGGGGCCATATCAGCCTCGCTGTTGCCTTCAAAGGGCCTTTACAGTTAAGGAGTAGTTACATTTATAAAGTCCTAAAATTATTTTGGCCCTTTGAAGGCAACTGCGAGGCTGCTTTGACCCCCAGTGAAAATGAGTATGATACCCCTGCCATAGAGTATAAGGTGTTCTTTCATGTCTAGTACAAACATAACATTAGAATAAAATGAATTAATCCAAAGACTAATCTGAACTAACAAGCTCTGGCAGTATGGTAAACACTGGGTATGGCAATCAATGCTGCCTTTTTGTCTCTGAAACCTCGATTCTCTGGTTTACATTATTAGGGGCTTCACTCTAGTGTTCTATCCATCTATCTATCTATCATCTATCTATCTATCTGTCTATCTATCATCATCTGTCTTTCATCTATCATCTATGACAAGGAGCAATGGAGGTCACATTTCTAAACTGAAAATATAGGTAAAATAGCCACATCCTTCTTTGAAATTAAATATGGCATCCTTCATGTGGATTGGTCTTTGATATTTGCACTGCACCAAAACAGAATATCTTCTGATCACAATCATTTGCTATATTGTTTTTTTTCTTTTTTATTATTTTTTTATTTTACTTTTCCTATAATCATTTACCCCCCTTATATTCCTTTTCCACCTCCACCCACCTCCTTCCCTCCCACTCCATAATAACCACATTGTTGGCTGTGAGGGTGGAGGAATTGAACAAAAAAGCAGAGAGAAAGAGGGAGAGGAACTCAGAACTCAGAAACATAGACAGCTGTATTGCTTTTGATCAGCTCTTGCCTGCCATCATGGAAATTTGAGGGGCATTTGGCCTCCTGGGGCCTCTGTGCCTTGGGATCTTTGAGTGACTGTATTGCACCCCTAAATTCTAATTACTTATAAATGCTGGATTGGATTTGTGAGGAATATGGAATATAAAAAGAACCACCCATATGATGTCCTCAAAAATGACTGTTAAGTGTCCATGCTGTATTTTAGTGCAAGAATTATCAATTGCTAGGATGATAAATTGCAAAACACAAAATTGATTCACTATTGAATGCACTACCTTTAATTCTATTTGCTCTTCTTTCTATAATTGGCAGATGTTTATAAACTTTAATGCTTAATCTTCATTTTATAATAATTTCATTAACTTCCTCAAAACAAGTTATTAAATTTTGCATTGCAATTTTATTACAATTATATATTATTTGATGGTGTCCTCATGAAGGAATCTTTCTCTATTTCTTGATATCCTTTCATAGAAATGTCCATGCCTCCTTTTTGTTTTCTCCTATTTTGTCTCTGTAATGCTATCTCAAGTTATATTTTTATTGTATTTTCTGGTAGGTAATTTATGGTGTAAAATAGTATAGCAGATTTTTAAAAGTTGACCCTATAGGCCGCCATGCTGAAAGCTCTTATTTTTCTCCACACGCGCCGTTGGAGTGCGCCTGCAAATGCTCAGGCTCCCCTGCCCTGCGCCTGTTATTGATAACCGTTCTCCAGCCACATCAGGTTTTATTGCTACCCTGTTGTTACCCAATTGAAACCTGGCCCACATAGAGAGGTTTCTGTGTTTATTCTGCCTCACAATTGTTTTTCAGGATGGATTATGTATCCAGGGTATTGTGGGAGAGAAAAAATATATAACTCAGTTGCTCAAGCTCCCTTCTGACCTCCCCACTGCTGTTCCCCACAGAGGATCACATAGCTCTTTCACCTCAGGTGTTCCTACATATGTTAATATTAATTATCGGGATTATTCATCTTCCTTAACATCTGTAGCATCTCTTAGATTGCCTTTCTAGGCATAACTACAAAGTGAGCTGAATAAGTTAATAAACTCTAAAAAGTGAGTAGAATAACTAAATACAATTAAATGATCTTTGCCAGAGAGGGTTTTTTTAATACCCAAGACTTATTTAAAATGTTTCACTTGCATATTTTTCTAAGTTTACTTTTAAAGAATGTGAGGAGTTGTGAAATTAACCACAAAATATGAAGATAAATGGTGTTTTTACCATTTAAGTACACTGTAAAGTCCTTTTGAGGATGAAATAGTGGTTTAAATATTATTAATAATATTATTTCTATGTGGTTTCAATCATTTGGGGGCCTGTGAATAGAGCCGTTATGGACATTACAAGCTGTGCTACAAATAGGTCTTCCCTGCAAATCGTCATTGGCTCGTTTCCTACGCATTCATGCATCCCAAGGTACTGATGGATTCTGTGTGAGAAAAGTCACTTTTTAATGGCAAATTTGTAATTTCCAGCCCAACTCCTTCTCATTATTTTAATGCTTATCTATGGCAGAGGGGAAAAATGGTATAGAAAGGAATATGGAAAGAAAACAATGTGGGCTCAGACCGCGGAAGAATGGCCGATATCTGGTGGTCCGGCCGCTGGAGGTTAGCGATCTGAAGTTAGAGACTGAAGTCACCGCTTCCCTTGGGATAACCTGTCTTTCCTCAGCTCTTTGAGTGCAGGGAACAGCCCAAAGGGAACAGTCAGCTAGCCAGATCAACAGTTTAAATGACTGTGAACAAATGCTTGACTAGGACATTTATTTTAGTGAGATAATTTAATAAAAAATGTCTAAGGTAATGCACTTGGTATATTAAGATGCTTTGTTCAGGTTGCTATAAGTTGATTTCCTTCCAGACAAATTTTTTCAAGTAAGCTTACACAGAAAATAAAGACCTTCCTAAAATCTTAACAATATAAAACCCTCAAATATAATTCACTTTTCAGAATTGTCACAAAAATATACATATCAAAGTATAAGGCTACTAGTAAGCAGAGGCCCTTTTGTATAATGATGTTGAATATAACATGAAATATTAAGTATTTTAATACTAACCATTATCTATTTCTTCTCTCTCATAGGTGAGTAACTGAAGGTTAAAATCAGAATTCCTGCATATGAAGTATCATATTATTTATTTTTATTAATGTCCTGTGGGTAAGTAAAGAAACAGACTTGGCTTAAGCACCAGAGTGAATGCTGAATCATTCAAAGACATACATTACTGAGATGGAGCACTCTATCTAAAAGCTATTAGAAGTTAGAAGGGTATTGAGGGGGAAACAGTTTCCTATTCTTTAGCTCTGTAATTGTGCCATTAAGAACTAGCACACTTAAGGTGTTTTATACTTAAACACCAATGACCTGTTTTGACATAACTATTGTCAGTGGTATTAGATAAAAGAGAGTCTGAAAATATAAATGTACATATGACTTTAACTATTTTAGCTACTAACACTTAATAGTCAATACAATTGTGAAAAATAATATACATTAAAATCAGAAATAAAGACGTTTTACTGATTGTTTTCTTAACCCTTAAAATTTAGATTTTTTAATCTTGGAAATATGATGGACCTCATCTTTATCCAGTATAATATCTAACATGGCACAAATAAACTACATTTAACTGTGGCTTAACATTAAAAAAGTTTTAAGGGGCTGATGAATGAATTATTCTATTCTTAAAATTCGAATTGAAAAAAATTGTGTATTTATTATTATTAAAAGCTTTAGTAGAATTAGAAAATTGTTTTATTTTCTCAGTCATTTTCCAACGAATGCTGATTTGTTCTAAGATATTAAAAGTGTTTTTAAAAAGTAACTTCAAAAATTTTTTCAAAAGCTATAACAGCTCTTACAGTATAATCCAAATGTCAGGGAAGTCTTTTCATTAAATATTAATTATATTCATGGAGGTTATTAGTGCACATTGAAATTTATGAGCTGGAAATCTACTTTAAAAATTTAAGTATTAGTTCCCTTAAGATTTGATTATAGCATTAATAAATTATATTATTTAAAGAATATATTCCAGATAATGTAGGATGAATGAGATTTCTGACATAATTGCATGATGCCATTTAGTAAGAAAGTTCTTCTCTTTTTCTCCGTCTCTCTCTGGTTTATTAGCATTCATAAAATGTGCTACTGGTTTTGCTGCCAAAATTAAATGCAGTATAATGAATAAATATTTTAGGTAAAAGTTTAAATAACTTTTTATATTGTTACTTTATTGAATATATTGTTATACATTTAAGCAGATGGAGGGAAACTATTTTTTTTCCCCCCATTTCTGGGTTTATGTTTGTGATATGCTGTTTCTTGGTATGATTAATTGTTTTTAACTTGAAAAAAAAAAGCAGATTCTGGCCTGGTAGCTCAGCTAGTTAAAGCATCAACCTGATTCCCAATGTCACAGGTTAAATTCTCTCTGTCAGGGCACATGCCAGCATCAACCAATGAATGCATGTGAAACTTATTTGTAAATGTAAAAGTAATTTGAAATTACTTTAACAAAAATGTGCATTAGTGCTATTATACCTCAACTTCTGACATAATGATTTTTGTCCACAAATTATTTAATTAGAACAACATCAACAACATATTGCATGTCATCAAACTAGGTCAATGGCGCTTGTTTTGGAAGCACTGAACATATAATGAATGATTGGGGGATCCTTCCCAGTAGGGAAGCAGTCTCTGAATTGGGCATAGCACTCTCTCTCTTTTTTCAAATTTTATTTTTATTGTTTATATTGTTACAGTTGTTCCTGCTTTTTCTCCCTTTCCCCACTCCACCCATTCTCAATGGGCAAAGTTATCAGGTTATGTCATATGAGGTTAAGCAGTTTCAAAATCCTATTTATTTGCTAAGTCTGCTAACATACCTAGTAACAATAAAAAAAGGGTTTGTTTGGGTGATAAATGCACTTATTTTGAAATTTTTATCATGTTAATGGCATGACAATATTTACTCATAAATATGATAAAAGTATCAATATTAGATGAATTAGCATACATTTTGAGTATACTTTATAAAACTAAGTGTTGGAATTGAACTCCTTTGGTTATTTGAGAATGAGTTCCTGGACATTTGTGTGTTTAATTATACATGTGTAGATTTAATTTACTCTTAAGATTGACAAAAAAGCAGCAATAAAATTTTATTAAGCACTATAAAACCTAAGAGTATGACCACTGTGTAATACCAATAGAAGTACAGTGCTTGATATATGAGAGAATATTAATTAAAAAGGAGATTATCCTATAAGATGATATGACATTCCCTGCTGAGGAAATACATGATAAGGCTTTGACTGCAGAGAGCATGTTGACTTTATGAAAAGAATGCTTTGGAGAAAAGAATTACTTTAGGCACATGGTTTTAAGAGAAAACTTAAAATTGAAAAGTAATAATCAGGAGAATTAAAATTCCTAAAATACTTTTCATTTGTTGGAAATCCAATTTTCATTTCAAATGCACTTGTTTTATCAAATGGATTCTTAGGATAATATCAACCAATTGAATGTTCTTTATGTTTTGAGAATAGACAATAATCATAGTTTAAATGTTCAGTCGGTCAATAAACTGTAGTTGATAAAATAATTTAGGTTGATTATATCATTAGATAATATCACTAAGATCAGTAAAGTATTTATCTTTTGTAGATAAACACTATCAAAAATCCAGTTTATATTATTTTCAAATTTGAAATAGATGAAATAATATCCTCCTCACTTTCAAGCATATGGTTTAATTTATAAATATTTCACATGTCTTGAGAATTTGATTCTTTGAAGTAAAAACTAGAGGATTCTGCAGTATTTGAGGGGACTCCTAAAAAAACAGAATTTCTTTACAGAAAATTGTGTATTTATTCTTACATGTTTCAGCTTCAGTTCCCTTCAAAGTATTCTCCATTTCATGCAATACACCTATTGAGACATTTTTTCCCCCTGCTCAAAAAGTTTTTGAACTCATCAATTTTGATGTTTTTTAGTGCTTCTGTTGTTTTTTGTTTCACTTCTTCCACTTTGGCAAAATGTTTCCCTTTGAGGACTTTTTTTTTTAATCAGGGAAACAAACAAAAATAGTCGAGTGGGGCAAGATCAGGTGAATAGGGAGGGTAGATCATGTCGGTTTGGGGAAAAAGCTACTGAGCACTCAGCACGGTGTGGGCAGGTGCACTTGTAAATCACTCATCATGAAATGGACAAACACACTGAAAGAGACTTCAAAACAAGTACCTGAAACCAAACGTAGCTTCTCAAAACAGTGCCAGCAGGTACACTGATACAGATGGGTTCCTAGAACACTCACCCAGCAGGGGGGAAGCCTGTACTACAAGGTTACCTACCTTCCACAGATAATTCTGTTTGGGGGGTTCTCCCTTGTATCTAGAGGTAACATATAAGAGACTTTTCTTGAAAATATTTCTAATTCAGTCTCCCTCTCTAGATCTTTCTTTTAAGTGTCTTGTGAAAGGTGACTCAGTTAAGTATAATAGAATAGCTGCATACCCAAGATAACAGTTCTTAGTCAAGCATCTTAGTACTTAATATAGTTAAGGAAATCATAATTTCAGTTTAAATATTCCTTATATAAGATTTGGGCATGAAAAGAGTCTTCATATAAAGTTTTCCTATGTATTCTCATGACGTTGTATAAAACTGAGTTATAAAACGCTTCTATACAGACCCTTTGAGAATCTATATATCAGTAAAATAAGATTGAAATAAATAATATTAAAAATGAAATCTACCTAATTAGAAGAATAAGCTTGCTTTCTCTCACAAATTCAGACACAAATGTGTAGATATTTTTAGTAAAAATAAAAAGTAAATTAAATTAAACATTTAAAAAAACATATTATTTCTACTATTTTCAGTAACATTGCATATTTTGATTTAAATACTTATTAACAGATATTTTTGAAAGATTTGTTTAATACATAATATTTTCTGGAGTTCTAGGTATTACTCAATGAAGAGTACTAGGTACTATATCTACATTTATAACCACGTATATCTGATTCTCATAGATTCCTAAATTCTTATCAGGAAAGTAAGATAATGTAAGTGACAGTATACTACTTACCACACAGGTATGTGACCAAATGATTAGAAGGTCAAATTCAAAGAACCATCATCCATATATTAATATCGTCAAGTGGGTACTTCTTCATTACTAAAAGCACTAATTACCTGTCTGAAAGTAGTAATAATTTTCATTTATAAAGTATTTTATGCTCTTCAAAGTAATTTTGCATGCATTATCTCATTGGATCTTGAAAGAGGGAGGCTGCACATTACATTGTCATTGGAGCAAGGAAACAGAGTGTTCATCCAGAACTACTGTCCCCTCCAACCAAAGTGAATACACACTCAGAGACATGTTTATAATAAAGGTAGGACAGAAGAACATCCCCAGATACATTAAGATCTAGATTTCTGAGAATATGCCTATTATACTCTTCATGAAATTTGTATAATTTTTTAAAAGGTTTTATTTATTTATTTTTAGTCAGAAAGGGAGAGAAACATCAATGCATTGTTGCCTCTTGCATGTCCTCCAACTGGGGACCCTGCTTGCAACCCAGGCATGTGCCTTGACCGGGAATTGAGCCAGCGACCCTTTGGCTTACAGACGGGCGCTCAATCCACGGAGCCACACTAGCTAGAGCTGTTTTTCTCAAGTTAGTTACTCTCAGACAAAATTCAGGTCCTGCCTAGGTTGCTTAGTAACTAATAGTAACTAATATCCGGATGATACGCCAAGGTTGAGGGTTCGATATCCAATCAGTGCATGTGCAAACAACAATCAATGGATACCTAAATCAGGGAAAGAACAAATCCATCTCTCTCTTGCTCTCTCTCTTTCTTAAAAAAATAAATAATTAAATAATTTTTAAAAAGAACAAAATTTAGACAATTTATTCTGATCAGATCGAATCATTTTTAATTGTCATTTAAATATTGAATAGACAAATATTTATATGGAAATATTATACAGTTGATTATTTAAATATATATCTCTTCCTCCAACATTTTAAAGGATTATAGTAACAATATTGTTAAAGATCAGAAGCTAAATTTTGGAATATTTTCTACATTGGAAAGTAATAAACTAAGTCTTATGTTGCTAAGAAAAATGCTCCTATCCTAAATATGGATTTTATTTTAAATATGTGTAAAAGTCATTTTATCTGCGAAGAGGTTGGGCACATGGTTAATCACGCTGACTACTATTTAAGTTTCTAGTTTATTATAACAAACAGTGTGGCAGAAAATCAGGAACAGGCAAGGGCTGTGTACTTGACTGAAGGATAATGTCTCTCTTGGGGCCTTTTGAATCAAGAGAGGTAAAATCTCAGCCAAAAACCTCTAGCAGTAAAATATTTTAAAATAAGCATCAATTGGTCTTTCTCTGGCTCAACTTTTTGAAACAAAATGTGCAAATCATTTTATTTATCTATTTTTGACAGCTTCAGATCAAATAACATTAGATAAAATTGTAAAATTTTATTTCAGTTGTTATATTGCCCTTGAAAAAAGGAAAAATACTGTGAAAACAGTTTCTGGATCAATACTTTGGGTTAAGTGCATAACAATTTAACTATTATTTCTCATTTTCTAAGCTGTGGTTTAGAACAAGAGCATAAGTAGAAAACTTCAGATACAATTTTATCCTTCCCACTACAGGCTGCCATCCCTAAGCAACTCCTTTCATAGGACCGCTGGGATGTTAGAGGTTTCTGTCATTTATTATGTTACATTTACTTGTTGAATAAATCCTCCCTCCCCAGCTCACCACCAGCCTTCTACAAGCACTCACTTGATGAACTTTGAAAACTATAAAAGTAATATTAATAGGCTTTGATAATTCTTTACAAAGTCTAGCCAAGTGTTAGAGTCTGGCGGATAACTAGAAATAGTGAATACTTTGATTTTTTTAACCCATAAATAAATTAGAGTAGGTAAATCCCTATTATCGCATCTCCTTTACCAAGGACAAAAATAGTACTTGAAAAGCAGTATTAGTCTCAAGTCATACAGTGGTTGTAACAAGCAGGAGTCTTGCCAGCAAAACCAGACAAGCCTTCACAACACAAGGGAAATCCAGGCAACCCTAATGGAGTTGCCATGTGAACCATTAAAGAAAAAACGCTCCTGGAGTGCTTTTCGTAAGTCTGATCCAGAGCTTTGTGGATTCAAGAACGTGCCATAAAACTGTAAAATAGTTGGAGAATTAAGTTCTAACTGAATGAGAATTCAGTGGCTTTCCTCTCCATTCTCCACCTTTCCCCCCAGGGATACTTCTCTAGGTCTCCCTTGAAATTGACCCTTTGGTCAACATTTAAGAGTAAATGACTCTTTGCTATTCTAGTGACTTCGTAAACATACTTCTTTCTTCCTCAAATTTAATGGCATATAAATCACTTGCAAATAAAAATGACTATTTAGAAATATCTTAGCAGTAACATTGGATTAACTACCAAGGGCCGATGTGCTACTTGCTTTGACTGTATTATATTCAGCTTCCCAGGAGCCAGAGAGAGAAATAATAGTGGCTCAAAGCGGTTAGTTAAAAGCCAGACGTCATCTAACTAGTTAGTGATGAGAAAGAAATTAAAATCCAGATTTGCCTCATTCCAAAGTCCATGATTTTTCCTACATTTGCATTATATAACACAGAAGCTTAAAGATTGTTCATTGTTAATGTGAATAGATTTGGTTAGTGATTATGTGTTTGTGTGTGTTTTATAAACACAACTTTTCAAATTTTTCAAAAGTTGTCGTTGTTATTGAGGTATACTGAATAAAATCAATAGTACTAAATGACATGTAAGTTAAAATCAGGGATCATTTAACACTTGTTATTTGAAATCAAAAAGAATCTCCAGAAGAGTTAAAAAATATAAACTTATCTGATACAAGAGAAATTTCTTTAATAATAAACAAATCAGAGTTTGTAGGGAGTTAACCAGATTTGTAGTAAACATACTTCAAAAATACAGTTGTATGTTTGAATAGACTCCACATCTGCTAATTAAGTCAGAACATAATGTGAAGGAAACACAGCAGTTGAACTGTTCACTCTCAGAGGGTAAGGTATTCAGGAGCAATGCCTTCTGACTACGCTACGGTACTTCCACTTTACATTGCCTTTAGAATTCTGAAATCTGTTTTCTATTTATATTTTTCATTGGTGTTTGTATGTGAGAAAAAAGGTATCACTACAGCTCTTTGGATTTTTATTGATACTGTGTTTTATACAGACATTAATTTGTTACAAAATCAACTTATATTTTAAATCACTTCAAGATATGTTGATGTTTAATAGGATCTGAATTTGTATTACCTGACATGGAGAAATTTTGTTTAAATTGTCAAGATACATAACAATTTATAATGAGGAACTCATTATTGCAATTGGTGTAGCATGTGTAACTAGATATGGTAAAATACGTTGCATCTCTGAAAACATGATTGACTTATATCACAAAAAGAGCAAAGTATAGGGATGTAAAAGGATTAATTAATTTCAGTGTAATTCACATATCAAAAATATCTACAACAATACAAGAATAGTGTTGTTAGCGTTTCCCATATATTTCTAAAGAAAAACCAAATAAGGAATTTAAATATTCAAAGTATAAAATGAGATATTTGAACAATAACTTTTTTCTATTTATACTAGATAAAACAGAAGTATATTTTAAACAGTTTTAACTACAGTAAGAGAACTAAGTAAGGCTATAACACACAGAGAATTTCAAAATTGAATTTGATTCTATATCAAACACTTATTTTTTAAAATAATTCAAAAGAACTTGTGTTTTTCTGAAAAACATGTAAATATACAAAATTATAGTTTTGTACTTGATTTAATGATCTATTTCTATAAATTACTGTAAATAGTTTAGTCATTTTTATCTTAAAATATATTTTCCTAAGTATCTAGAAATTGTCTTTTCACTGTGTGAATTGCTTTTGCTTTTTATTCTTCTTTTGACAAAGTCAGGTTTCTGGAATGTTTGCTGATGATGATTTAGCAAATTTATTTTATTCACGTATAATGATGAGTAATTGAAAATGAATGGAAATATATTCCTAATTAATTCCAATTCAACAGATACTTATCAAGCAAGTATTATAATATAAACTATAGTGGATGCAATAGAAATGTTAGTTCAGTGTCTTACATAAGCTTCTTGATATACATGAATAATTTCACTTTGGTTTTATTAATTAGAATTATTAAATTTAACCAAAAATGCATGTTTCTATAATATTACAAAAATGAATCCTCTTATTTCAACATTTGAAATATTCTCATTCAGAATGGTCTGTCATATAGCACAACTATTATTTGTTTATGCATTTTGCTATTTTTCTGGCAAAAATCTAAAACATTGTATTTTAAATATATTAAAATTAATTACAGCATTTTGTTTAAACCAAATGTAAATAATCTTTTTGCATTGCATACAGCACAATTGTTTTCTGTGTTTTCTCTCATATATCCCCATGAACTCCCACATAATTTATATTCGTATTTATTCATTTAACAAATATTTATTCATTATTTGGATGCTCAGTAACTGCCTCCTGTGACCATACAGCATTCTCACCAAATAAGGGTGAAAGCTAGGCAAACAAAATTTTAAATCAGAACTGGGTAAAAAATATAACAGAAATAATAACCAGATTAAAATTACTTATAGTCTATAATTTGGTGATAAATAAAATACTTCATGACAACGTGGTCCATTGGTTTAAATGAAAACATCAGATATAATTTTTTTGGTGTACTTAGCAAATTAGCTATCTCATTATGAGTGTGTTCAATCATAGAGAAGGCTGAATTTAATCTGGATGAATAAATAGTAAAAATTAGGCAACCTAATTTTTGAACAGGAACTATTGTAGAATTAATAAAATTTATGAAAAAGTCTTTAATTTGTAGAGTAATTACTTAGCATCAAAATGTTCTTAGTATGCCCATTAAATCTTTGCTACTACATAGTATAATTGGATACTTGCTATATTATATTGCGAGGCAAAGTAAACTGATTGTATGAAATTATTTCCATATATTATTGTTATATGCTATTTTTACTTATTGTTGATTTAATTTTATTACATCAAGTGTTTATATGGTAATGTCTTCTACAAAACACAACTATTTCTATGGTGTCTTCTTCCAGTGTGGCGCAGGGATGCCAAAGGGTTTTACACCCCTGGAAACTAGTACTTGTGATTAATATATTCAAAGTTATTAGCTCTAATTCAGGTTATTTACCATTGAAACAGAAGTTAACTTGAAAGAGAGAGAGAGAGAGAGAGGAACTCTGTAAAGAAACCTCATTAAGTGTCTAATGACTTCTATAATGATCATACTGACAATCCCATAACATTACACAAATGAAGTAAATTATTATATCTGAACATTTTAAATTCACCAGCAGTTTGTTAATTAAATAGACCAGCATAGTATTTTGAAAATCCAAACACACATTATGGTATATTTTCCTTTACCTCTTCTTTTTATTAACTAAGGCTAAAATATATTCTATCTGTTCTTAATTTAGTAAATTTCTTTCACTAGCTCAATTTAAGCCCTCAATAGTAAAGTTAGTTTAACTCCTGCCTTTCACAGTTAAGAGGAAATGGAACTTATTTGGTCTATCAGAAATTTTTATTCAATATATAAGTATGGAATTGCAGTAAATTATGTTATGCTTAAGGTATAGTATTCTGTTTATTTAAGACAGCACCAATAAGCAGCCAGAAAAATTCTAATAATATTTTTGAGAAAACTGAAAAGTATTTTATTTTTCTCTGTATAGACAATAAAAGAATTAATGTTTTTAAAGATACTTCAAAATAAATGTAACACTCTGTAAATGAGAATGTCATTATCCAGACAGTAATACATAACTATATAAGTTTGGCAAATGTATGTAAATATAGAGTCATGTGACTTTAGGTAGAGTCATGTGACTTTGCCAATCTTTAACCATTTTTGAAGTACAAAAACAGTATTTTCAGATAGTTTAATGTAATATATTCTGTAAATAAAAGAGATTGCTTAGAAAATGATAGTTATGTATAAAGGTGAATGCGTAGTACTACTTACAAATTATAGGTATTTATGAAATTGGGTAAGAACTCTAATTTAAATATAAATAATAAAACTGGAATGGTGTTACTGATCAAAATCTTAGATCTCTAGTTTCATTATTTTATTTTACTTTATTTTATTTTTATTTTATTTCTGTAATAGTTTATTTATTTATTTTTAGAGAGGGGAAGGCAGAGAGAAAGAGAGGGAGAGGAACATCAATGTGTGTTGCCCCTCGCGTGCCTCATACTGGGAACCTGGCTGACAGCCCAGGCATGTGCCCTGCCTGGGAATCCAAACCAGCAGCCTGAACCAGCGACCCTTTGGTTTGCAGGCTGGCACTCAATCCACTTAGCCACACCCTCAAGCGCTACTTTAATTTATTTTTAATTCTCACTCAAGGATATGTTTATTGATTTGAGAGGTGGGGGGAAAGAACACTGATGTGAGATAGAAACATCGATCCTTTACCTTCCACATTCGCCCAGCTGGGGCTCAAACCCACCACATCCTAGTATGTGCCATGACCGAGAATCAAACCTGTGACCTCTTTGGTGTAGTGGACAGTGAACCACACAGCCAGATCTAAGATCTCACTTTTTATAGTTGGACATTTATTTTGCTTGTATAATACTAAATACATATGGAATCTCTGACAATTCTTATTTATGAGTACTCCCAGTTTTAGTAACTGTGTAGAAAGTTGTTTATTATTTTGAATTCATTCAAATGAATAAAAATAGCATACTTAGTGGTGAATTTTCTAATGTGCTAGAGAAATGTGTGTTTATATGAGAAGGTATTTATGTTGCTGTTCTTTATTCTATAGGGTTATGAAGTTCCAGTGTTATAGTGCATGTAAAAACTATTTATTCCATTTTTTTATTATTGGATTTTGATGTTTAATTCCTTCCTATTTTAGGGATTTATTTTGGCCTATAATGTTCAATTGGGTTCTAAAATTTTTTAACTGTTATTTAAAATAGTTTTTATTAAATCATTTATTTACCAATTATCTGTGTCATCTATTTTGCTTGTCTCAGCAAGCATGGCACTTTAATTCCTTCACTTAATAAGTATTCCCAAGGTTTTTATCATCTCAATTTTTCTTTTAAGACATTTTTCATTGACAAACCCCAAAATATATTAAAACATATTCCGTGGTCTCCAGATATAACTTGAAAATTACAGAGACAAAATTATAGAAACAAAAATCTTTTAAAAATATATTTTATTGATTTTGCTATTACAGTTCCCAATTTTTCTCCCTTTGCCCACTCTGCCTAGTACCCCCCTTCCCTCCTTCAGTCCCCTACTCATTTCATGTCCATGGGTCATGCATATAAGTTTCCATTTCCTATATTATTCTTAACATCCCCCTGTCTATTTTGTACCTACCAATTATGCTTCTTAACACTTGTACTTTTCCCCCATTCTCCCTCCTTTCCCCTCCCAGCTGGTAACCCTTCAATTGATCTCCATATCTATGATCCCGTTCCTGTTCTAGTTGTTTGTTTTTTCACATTCAGATGTTGATAGTTGTGAATTTGTTGCCATTTTAATGTTTATAGTTTGATCTTTTTCTTAAGTAAGTCCCTTTAACGTTTCATGTAATAATGACTTGGTAATGATGAACTCCTTTAACTTTACCTTCTCTGGAAGCACTTTATCTGCCCTTCCATTCTAAATGACAGCTTTGCTGTATAGAGTAATCTAGGTTATAGGTCCTTGCTTTTCATCACTTTGAGTATTTCTTGCCAGTCCCTTCTAGCCTGCAAAGATTTTTTTTTTTTTTGAGAAATCAGCTGACAGTCTTATAGAAATTCCTTTGTAGGTAACTATCTGCTTTTGTTTCGCTGCTTTTAAGATTCTCTCTTTGTCTTTAACCTTTGGCATTTTAATTATTATGTATCTTGGTGTGGTCCTCTTTGGGTCTAAATTGTTTGGAACTCTCTGTGATTCCTGGACTTGTATGTCTATTTCCTTTTCCAAATCAGGGAAACTTTCTTTCATTATTTTTTCAAACAAGTTTTCAATTTCTTTGTCTTCCTCTTCTCATTTTGGCATCCCTATAGTTTGGCCATTGGTACTTTTAGAGATGTCCCAGGGGCTCCTTATAGTATCCTCAGTTATTTTTTTCATTTGTTTGTTTGTAATTCTTTTTTCTTTTGCTGTTCTTGTTGAATGCTTATTTTTTCCTTATGTTCTAAGTCATTGATTTGAATCCCAGCATCCTCCCCTCTACTGCTGGTTTCTTGTAGATTTTTCTTTATTTCACTTAGTGCAAACTTCATTTCTTCCTTTATGTTGTTGCCATACTCAATGAGTTCTTTGAGCATTCTGATTACCAGTGTTTTGTACTCTGCATCTGATAGATTGGTTATTTCCATTTCAGTTAGTTATTTTTCTGGAATTTTGTTCAGTTGTTTCATTTGGGCCATATTTCTTTTTCTCCTCAATAAGGTAGCCTCCCTGTGTTTGTTTCTGTGTATTAGGTAGAGAAGCTTTTGCTCCCTGTCTTAGCAGCATGACCTATGGTAGAAAATGCACCTATAAATTGCCTGGGGTAGAGGTTTAGGTAATCACCTGGGTGGGGCAACCCACTTCACAGCTTTGTGGCTGTGTGTTAGGAGGGCTTGGATAGGGGATAGTGCTGCTGCCTGGCTTCTGGAGCTTTGCTCAGCACTCACCCCATTTCCAGTCACTTCACCTGCTCCCCATATGTGACTGGTGCCCTTCCAGCTATTGCCCTATTGCTGAATCCCAGAGTGGGTGGGTTTGCATATGCTCTGAGTTCACATGAGCCCTTTAAGTGGAGTCTCATGAAAATCTGACAGTTTCTCCCACTGCCCCAATCTCCACTGGTTTTTACAGCCAGAAGTTATGAGGGTTTATCTTTCCGGGGCTGGAACCCTGGGATGTATGGTTTGGCTTGGGGCTAGAATCACTCGCTCCCAAGGTATCTCTCCTGATTTTTATCCACAAACATGAATGTGGAACCACTCATGACAGTTCCTTAGCCACACTGCTTCTCTGTGCTTTCTGATGGTCTCTACTTCTCAATCCCTTCAACCTGCTTGGATGAAATGTGGCTTCTTTAAATCCTTGGTTGTTAGACTTCCATACAGCTAAATTTTCTGATGGATCTGATTGTTATTTATTTTGAGGTCCAGTTGTAATTCTTTCTGTGGCTGCGCAAGGAGGCAAAGCATGTCTACCTATGCCTCCATGTTGACCGGAAGTCCATCTCAAGACAAAAATCTTGATTTAAATGTGTCACTAGACACAAATAATATAAAGTGAGAACAGACCTCAATCAATTATTTTACCAATATTGCAAACTTGTTTCTTCTTTTTTATAAGATTATTCTCAAACTGCTAAAATTATTGTGGGCATATACCTATAATAAAATTATTTGAAGCAATTAATCCCAAAGACAAAACTTTGTGTTATATATATTATATCATTTCAACTTGCAATATCCTCCTTTGGTCTAATGCTCATTGTGGAAATATAAAAACAAAACCAGTTGCAAGACAATATCCCTTATAGGGTTAGAAAATAAGTATCCTTACTCATATAAAGGCAGAGAAACCACATTTTGTCACCACTGTAGCAGTTTTATTTATCTTGATATTTTAAAATAATTCTTAGCTATTTGACATAGAAGGAACTCAAAGTCTAGAAGAAATCATGAGACCTTAAGATAACCTTAAAAACATTCTCTAACTACAGAGTTGGATTATTGAATCAACATATATGGCATTCTCTTCTCCTGGTAATTTATAGGTTTTTCTCATAATGGTCAGTATCTCTCACTACTATACCAGAAGTGTGTCATGTTAGCATTCTCCATCCCTTTGTCAGAAGATAAGCATTTTCCATCAACTCTCATAAGATTTGGGGAATTAGGTAATCAAAAACTAGCCCATAATGAGAAAAGTCAGCAAGTATTGTTCTGATCATGGCTGTTGGCATCTCAAGTTTTTTTTTTTTTTTCCTCTTGAACAACCACATGAGACAGCTACAACTTATACAATTTATCACTAATGCTTTAAACTGATTTGAAATGCTTATGTCAACATATGACACCAATTATTTTGAGTTACACTCAAGGAGAAGTGGAATTCTGTAGGTCATCTTTAAAATCCCCTAGGCTCTAGATGATCACTTGACACCATGAAGTAATTTTGTAATAGTGAAGAAGGAGTGGATAAGTGAGAATGAGTTGGATATGGGATTTTATTCAAATATTGACTGTGACATGTTCTGGAGTTAGCTGGCATTGTGTTTGGCTTCTAAGTGGAAATTTAAATAATGATTATTAAAATATGAGAGCTAATATACTAATATATTTAATTATAATACATAAATGTATATGGTGCTCACAATCTGCCAGATATTATTCTTAGTGTTTCATGTATATTACTTCAGTCAATCCTCATATATACTAAGGTAGGTGCTGTTATCATTGTCATCTTTTACATAAGGAAACAGACACAGTGGGTTAAACGCTATTTTATCTCAAGGAATCTGACTATAGAACCTATCCTCTCCATGTCTGTCATCGAAGCTAATTTTATCTCTTTTGTAAATAACTCATCTACTCTCAGCATTATCTGCTCTATTATCTGTCCCTTCTGCTGACTGTGGAGTAGTTCTTCAAAATCAGACTGCTAACAAAGACAAAACATGTCACTTAATTTAATGACCCTGACATTATGTAAAATGCTATCCAACTTAGAAAAACAAAAAAGTGCACATTCTGAGATCCCATATGTTAAGATAATATTTTCCCCATACATTTGCAAAACTTAACCTTCATTAAAATTTACAGTGAATTTTTTAAAGTTTTTATATATTTTTAATTTTTATTTTTTTAATGATTTTATTTATTTATTTTCAGAGAGAGGGGAAAGGAGGGAGAAAGAGAGGGAGAGAAATATCAATGTGTGGTTGCCTCTCACTTGGCCCCATCTGGGGACCTGGCCTGCAACCCAGGCATGTGCCTTGACTGGGAATCGAACCAGTGACCCTTTGGTTCACAGCCTGCACTAAATCCACTGAACTACACCAGCCAGGGCTACAGTGAATGTTTTAAAAACAACAAATATAATGAAAATACCAAAAGCAGAAATAAAACAAAATATTTTGTAAAGAATAACCCTCTGTACTTAAAGTTTTGCTCACTAACATTCAAAGTATTTGGATGTTAGATATTGCTAGCAGGATATTGAGTTTTACTTGGCACAGAGATGAGCAAAACTGCACTATAGCCTATCAATATGTATACAATGGATGCCGATTGCAGAAGAAATGTATGCAAATATGTGCATACATATTACCATCTTTAATATCAAAGTTATTGTGTGACTGTGATCAACTTTTGGGAATCAAATCATATTTTCAACCCACTTAGGCTTGTGTTCCTGGTGAAATCCTACAGTTTTCTCTCTCAATAGCCACCACCTTTCTCCTCTTATTATCTAGTTTACTGGATACATTTCCAAGTTCACATTCCACCATTACTGGTTCCCTGCAAGGTAGCATCAAAGATCTATTTGTAGTTCCCTTTATCTTTGACTCTTTAGTCTTCCTTTATCTTTTACTCTTCCCTGTCTTTGCACAGGATGCTCTTTGCCAATAATGTCTTTTCTGTTTGTTGAACTGATGAAATGATGGAACTTTAAGATCCTGTATAAAACTATTTTCCCATGTCCGTCATTTTCTGCTTTCTACCCTTTGCTGGTTAGCATAATGCATTTCTTAAACTGAACTGAACTTACTGGCTGTGTGATCTAGAGTTTTTTTTAGATGTAAGTTGGAAATAAGGATACTGCTAGCACCAGAGTCCTGCCATGAAACAGATTGGAAAATGTGAATAACGAAATTGTGTTTGAGGAGAATTTGATAAAGTGTTCATGCATAAATGTGGGAAGGATGTTGTGATAGAAGAATAGTGCAATGCAATGTTAGTGACAATGGGGGGTTCTGACCATACGCTCACCCAGAAAGGCTAGGGGAAGTAAGATCTGCAGAAAGGAATAAGAAACAAGAGGGAATTGTGTGGTAAAGACTGTTTGGGAGCAACTCTGCTTTTTGTTTGAGGGACTTAGTGTGTTTAGCATGGCCTTTAAAATAGCTCTCCTGTCAGACTGTCTGGGTCCTCCTGATGCTGCAGAGTTATCATTAGCCTGCAGGATACCTTTGAGATACCAGAAGAAACTTCATCCATTTAAGTGGCAGATGCACTGTGACTTGATGAGTGGAGCATGAGTTGGATTTGAGCCCCAATGAAACCACTGCTAGATTTCCTTGTGGAATGAATGGCCAACCCAGTCATATAGGAAAGCCCGGAAATCAGAGATTCCTCACTTCATAGCTATGTGACATAGCGCATCTCCTCTACAAACCCATTTTATTTTCTGTAAAACAGGGGTAATAGTGATACCTACCTTATTGGATCCTTGTTAGAAGTGAATGAATGAATATATATATAATTCTTAGGGAAGCTCGGGCATGCATTAAGCACTATATACATCATTTCATATTTGAAATGTATCTCAATCTTTTGCCACACCTCTACTGCCAGCACCCATTGTAAGCTTTATTTCTAACCTAGACCGTAAAAATAAGTCCTTATCTAGCTGCTTCTTTGAGTCTTTTCCTGCTTTTAACCTTAATTCCCAACACAAAGAAATAATATACCTGCTACATCTCTTTATTATATTTATTATTATATCTATACTTCTAGAAAATTCGACTTCTAATGTAGATATTTTGAGAATTCCCACCAGCTTTTAAAAAATCTAAATTAATTAGCTTGATATGTGAAAGAAAGTACCTAGACTGTCCTGAGAATAAATACACATCGTCGTAAGTTAAGCTAAGTGTACAGCACGTGTTGGCAGCTCATCCCTTCCACTTGATCCACTGTTCCATTTGCACACTCTGCTTTCCGATGCAGCAGCGTTCGCTCCTCTGGGTGCTCGGTGTGACGCTCTCCTCCTGCGCAGATCCCAGTTAGCAGTTCTGTTCTCCCTGTGGACTTGGACTTCACAGTTCCTCTCCCAGACCTTTTATCATCGAGATCACTCTCTTCCATTTTTATGCCGTTGTGCTGCCATTCATAGTAGCATCTCCCAACCAACAAGGATGTGCCATTCTCATCAGCCTGGAAGATAAAATAAAACTTCCAGATCAGCAGTACCTGTAGGATTGAAAGTCTGCATTTATGAGCTATCTAAAGCTTTATGAGGCATATAAATCTGCCAGACGAAATGCACCTGTGGAAACTAAGCAAGAGCTCCTATTCAAAAAGCTGTGACTTGGAAGCCAAAGGCTTAAGATAAACAAATAGAAATTGACTTTCTTCAAAATGCTATAAAATATTTCTACCCCTCAAAAGTAAATTGTTGAACTCCAGAGATTCTCAATTATTATCTTCACTCTTTTAGAAATCACATTATTTACAAGTCCCTTTATTGCTCACAAAGTCTAATTTTGATTAACACAAAAGTTTGAAGATTAAAAAGGCTCATTACAAATATATTAAAAGCTTAACTATGTATTTAGCACATGCCTTCCATTTTGTAACTGTTTTGGTTACTCTTGTTCTGCAGATATTGAACTGATATAAGCAGTATTTCACCATATGAAAAAAAAGCTTTGATTTTCTTCTGCCACTTAACTTCTTGGGAAAAATAGACATGTTCATTGCCAGGATTTACTATAAAATAGTCTTCTGAAAACATATTTTACTTTACCAACACTTAGAGAGGTTTCACTATATGCCAAGCACTGTTTTGACTATTTTACATGTATTAATCCTTTTTATTTTTTTCTAACATCTCTAAGTGGTAGGCACAATTACTTAATCAATTTACAAATAAGGCAATTGAGGAACAGAAAGGTCAAGTAACGTACAAAGGTCAGTCAGCCAGAAGAAGGCAGGCCCAGGCTTGAAAGCAGGACTAGCGAGGACCCTGCTCTTAACCACCCTTTTTGTGGTGCTGCCATGTTTTAACTGAAACGCACGTACAAAGCACTAGTGTAGCAGAATGCTTTTACTGCTACAAGGGACAAAAACACTCAAAATACTGCTGGCTGAACATTTTCTCTTAAGACAGATTATTTTACATGCATTTATAGCTGCACCTATGCAGTGTGTTCACTTTCTTTAAAAATCCTACACAATGTTATCTATTAAGACGGCACAAGTATACACGTATAGCCAGGGAAGAGAGAGAAAAATGGCCAAAGGTAAAGACTAATTTATTCCCTCTACTAGG
The DNA here is from genome assembly GCA_004026765.1 of Micronycteris hirsuta. Classification (NCBI taxonomy): domain Eukaryota; kingdom Metazoa; phylum Chordata; class Mammalia; order Chiroptera; family Phyllostomidae; genus Micronycteris; species Micronycteris hirsuta. The sequence goes on from PVJI01005596.1 coordinate 69,044, forward strand.
ATCTCTGTATTTTCTTTTGTTTATTTGTCAACTTTTGAAGGTACTTAAAAGTGTTACCTTCAGGATCTGAAAATATAATTTCGAGTTCTTTTTCTTCATTCCCAGAAGAGAAAGCTAACCCTTAGAGCATCCCATGGACTGATTGTGTCCCATCCCAGGGTCCGTGTGGGGACATGGTCTCTGCCGGCTGCCGCCCGTGCTGTTGGCTGTTTCTTCTTCATCAGTGTTATGTAGAGGTTGTAGGTTTAAGTGATTCCTGTTATATTTTCTCATTTGTATAACTGTTTTTCCTCAAAATATTTGTAAAAATATAGTTGTTGAAACACAAACCACCATAAAATGAAATGATAGACAGCTGATACTATACAAACATATAATCAGTGCAATATTCTAGATTATCATTCAGATAGTTTGTTATCATATAAATATACTGTTTTCCCCTAAGTTACAAGTTACTCCTATCATTTCAAAAAGATGTTTATTATACAGGTATATTATCAGAAATATACGTGGAAATGTACGAGATTCAGGAAAGGGTTAGCAAAGAAAGATTCCCTTTCTTTGTGGCATGAGTTCAAACTCCCCCAAGGTACTACCATGCATGAGGCAGCATGGCCAAGCTGAATGGTCAACCTCTTGTGCATGGCTGATTAATCAGAATATTTAGAAGCTGGACTTTGCCCCTGCAAAGAATGTGCTCTGTGCACACTAGAAGACTGTCTTTGCAGTATTAAGAAAAGTTCTGGCAGGGAATGCATGTTGTAAATTGCCATTTCTAGTAATTAATGCCCAAGCGATTTCCATGTGTTTTTTTTTTTTTTTCCATTTTTGTTCCAAAAACTTTCTGACTTCTTGTGCTGTTAACTTGGATGCTTTTCTTCCTAAAAGCCTACTGACTGGCTGCCAAAGACAGGCCAGTTAACACCTTGCCTTTTTTCCAGTATGCTCTTCTGCTCCATAGAGATAGACAATACTCACAAAAGGGAGGAAAAAAACCCCTCACACCATCCCAATATGTGCATATTGGGTGACTTTCTAAGCTGCCAGTTTGCCAGAACAAAGCCACAGGAGGACGGCAAGATGCTATCCAATTCTTGAAAAGTGAACAAAAGTGCCATATCCATTAGAATAAAAAACCTGGGCTTTATAGTCTATGAATTTTTATTTTGCCACCCTTTCTTAAATGATTATGTTACAGGTAAAACTGAATGACAATTAAAAGAAGAATGAAAGATGTCATTTATATGTGTACAAACAAGTTTTCTCTAGACTTTTTTTTCTTTTTCTTTTCATATTAGAAACAGAGAGATAAGTAGGCTATGATTCCAAAATGAAAGCAGTGAAGTGTGGAACTCCCTGCCCCTGTCAAATTGATAGAGTGACGATGTTGAATGAGATAATGGAAACTTTCTATTCAGAGAGGTCTGGAATAAAGAAACCATTTCTAGTCATTCATCAGCATTGATTGCCTTAGTGCTTGAGGCACAGATCGGAACTCGGCCTTTACAAAGGAAAACTAAAACAAGTACAGTGATGCACTTTCGGAAGTGTAGTTGGCTTCTGCGTTCCATTTAGTACATAGCAATCATCATACATGACAACAGACACAGGTAAGCCATAGGCAGGGTGAAAGGCAACAAGAACGTAGATATTTCTTCAGTACTCTAGCTCTGCAACATATGACTATTTTACTCCGGTAACTGGGGACACCATGTGAATTCATATATTGTTTTACATCATGTTTAATTTAGAAGATGTTTATTGGTTTCTCCCATCATTGTGGTGATCAAAATTTAAGAATTGTTTAATTTTAAAAATAGTTTAGTGATAAATAGCTACACTAAAATGCAATTTAATGAACATGTGTGAGCCTGCATACTGTAATTTATTTTCTGTAAAGGAGGCATTGAAAATATGTAAATGGTACCTTCAGCCGTTTTCAGTTTTATTTTCCTATAAACACTCACAAACTTTATATGCCAAAAATGTCTACATATTTTCACTGTACTAAATGAATGTGGTAGCTCATACATTTGTTTTGGGCAATTTATACTGGTAAGATGAAGTGGAGAACTGAAACAATTATCCAAATCATTCAAACTAAAGGCCTACTCTGACCTCAATCATTTGGAAACAGAATTTCAAATCAAAATGTTTCTTTCACTTGAATGATATGGACACTTTTTCTAGTGCTCCATTATTGCCGACTATAGGTTTCCAATGTGATTATGGGTTTAACATAAGAAGGAAAAATAATAACATATAATTGTGTTTTGAGAATTTGGCTCATTCCAAATCATTGTGTCAGGGTTTCCTAGTGCAGATGCGATCGAAGAGTTTAGTCATCTTCTGAAGATGAGTGAGCTCTTAAAGCCACTTGAATACTATTTACAACAGAGAAGTAGAAACTCCTTCCTCGTTTAGTTTGCCTCTTCAAAAATCCATTTGGCTGCAATGTATTTTAAGTGTATTCTTTCTGATAGGAATAATATTCCTCAGTTCAGTGGAACAATTCAACAATCCATGTAATCATAACAATGAATGTAAAAATGATTTTAATTAGTTTGTCAAAAATATATGGGATTATACTAGCTCAATCATTTTAGTTTGACTTATTAATTTATAAATAATAAAGCCAAAGTGTTCAGGCAATGATAATTGTTATATTGATTATAGATACAAACAGAAGAAATACTTTCCAAACCAAATCCAGTTTAATTGTTATTTTTACACCATCTTTATCTTCTGAAAATTTTCAGAAAAGGTCTGTATTCACCTGGAAAAAAATTAAAGTATTGATAGCTTTCTCTATGTTAGGATATTTATTTTTTCTTAATAAGAAATATGAACAAACATTCCATATAGCTAAACAAATTTCTGAAGTGCTAATGGCTTTCTTCCCATTTATAAGTAATGTTGGTACTGTAGTGTTAGGTATAAATGCATTGATCACATTAGAGTGCACAAGTAATGGGCGGTGATTGCAATGTTTCTCAGTCTGTTTCCCACCCTTGACAGATGCCATTCACATTTGAACCGTATTAAAATGGACTGTGCCTAGTAAGAACGATCGCAGGTCATGTGATTTGCAGTGCCTTATTTTCACTTTAATTTTCCTCTCCTACTCAATAACCCAGTGAATACAGTGACACATCTAATGTTTAATTTATTCTAAATAATTCATAAAGTAAACCATTCACAAATTATAGCCTTTCCAGCTATTGCTAATAACAAATACTTTGCTAAAACTGGTGACACCATGACCGTGGATCACAGGTCCTATGATAAGTCCAAGGGGTTATGTCTACCCAGCAGAGTTTGCTTCAGGTTCTAAGAAGTTTGACAAGTTAATGGTGAATGGTCCATGGGCTCCAGAGTGAATAACATTCAAGAAAATAGTTTTGACTTTTTTCATTTCTGGTGAAGAAAATTGTTTTATATCTTTGTTTTCCTTTTTAGTGTCCTCCTCTATTATCCCTAATGTTCTCTGCCTTTCTCTCTCCACAGACACTTCTGTTCAGTGTTAATCATATTTGCATCCATTTCATACTCACCTTAAACATGCCATCTCTTGTGAATTGCCACTCAAATCATTTTCTGTTCTTTTTCCATTTCCCATTGATAACTATTATGAATATTTTGTTGTGGCCTTCAGTGAATATTCTGATTGTTTTCTATAAATAATAAGTTAATGTTCATTGAATGTTTACATATAAAATCTAATGTTTCATTTGTTTTGTAGCCCTCAATCCTTTAAATAATCCTGATGGCATTTAGATGTCCACATTAAATAAGGGATTTCTGAAGGTTTATATTAAATTATTTAAAATATAGAGGAGCATACAGGTATTTTTGGCAATTTAAGTGCTAATGCATTTTTTTAAAAACTCAGCAACTTTTAATACAAAATCCTTTTATTAGAAAATTGTTAAATCTGTGTTTCTCATCATTAGTCTTTGTTCTGGTCTTTGACACTTCCATTGCATCTTTTAAGATTTTGGAGACAGTAACCAAGTTACTCGGGGGGATATTTTTTCCTAAGTCAAACACCTCAAAATCCTTAAAAGATATAACATAGATTTCATATACCTTAGCCCTGTCTCTATTTTCATCTCCATCATGTAACTCAATGACTTTCTGAAAATGTTGCATCCAAAATGGCCATGATCATATCAATAAATCCTAAGCATATATTTGCTGCTAAAGCTACAATATTAAACCATATTTTATTTGGGTGAAATCAAACTACATAGATTGAAACTAGGCCCAATTTCTCTTGACTGAAATGACATATTAGGAATATTAATTTTAAAATCCTAATTTAATTCATAATATATATTAGAAATTCTCATGAATACTTGGGATAGTTTTGCATCTTAATTTTGGCTTCCAGTAGTCTAGACTCTTAATGATTGTGTCTTTTCTGACCTTAGTCAAATATTTGATTAAGTATGCAAAAACAGTGAGACCTGGGACTGATCAGACTATGTTTATATGGGTTCTTTTCTTCAGTGATGTTAAAGTTTGTGCATGCCATGAGGCTGAAAGTATCATATTTTCTTGAAAATGTCCATAAAAAGCCCAAGATTAAGTGTATATTTTATTTGAATAGTTCCGTAGTAGTATTTTTGTATAAAGACCTAAATTTATCTTCACAAACTCTATGAACTAGGCAGTGTGGTTCTTCTTTAATTGTGTGGAAATTGAAACTCAGAGAGTTAAATAAATTATTAAAATTTAGTTTACAAATGCAGAACTGGGAATGCAACTTCCCAATGTCCGGGGAGTTTTCTTGTAAACAAGCCCAGCTCCCACGTTGCTCCTCCAAGAGTTGCGACAATTTATTTAAAAAGGAAAACACACACACACAAGAAAAATCTCTACACCTATATTTGCACAAAGTGAGGATAAAATAAAAACACATGCTTATTAAATGACTTTAAAATGTCACATATATATAATGTATTATTTCAGTTTCTGTAATGTATATATAATACATACACATTATATCTTGTGCAAGATTATACATTCTTGTGCAAGATTATACAATCTTGTGCAAGATTATTAGTACTTTATTCATTGTTATAGTTATCTGATTCCATAATCTTGCATGTGAGGATATATATTTCTATAGATATATATTTGTGTACATGTGTATTTATTGGTATTATATATAAAATGTATATATGTGTTATGTATGACATATACACATATTTGTCATATTTTATATGTATATTATATATATGAATTATATATTATGACCAAATAAATAATGAAATCTAGTCTTTTAACTATTTACTATAGTACCGTATCAAGTGTTTTATATACAACGTTTTATTTCACCTATGTTATCTCATCTATGTTATATTATTTAACTTTTGAATATTCATAATATTTATATTAGAACTGAGGAAAGTAAGATTTAGAGAAGTAATTCTATTTTGAAATCATATAGCTAATAAGTACCAGTGCATACTTTAAATATAGGTCTCCCAGACCCCAATTTCAATGCTTATACACATTAGTACATTACTGAAGTAAATTAATTTTGTCCAAAAATAAATGTGCATTTAAAAATTCAATCAGAATTTTTCCCCATAATGGCATCAAGATCACTGTGTTCTAATGTATAATAATCATCATTATCCATTTTATTATTTGGAAACTTTAATATCTTTGGTCACTTGGAACTTTTTCATTTTTCAGAAATTTCTAAGACATTGGAAATAATGTCTCTGTTCATATCTGCAATTGATCATTTTTAGAAATCTGGCTGTAACTTTCTGTATGCTTAAATTTATTCAAAATTCCTATTTGTTTTATTAGTATCTCCTTTCTCTCATAATGCCCCTCAATTTTAATTTCAACCTAATTCTCAGGTAAAATATGGAAGGAAATTGGGAGTTAAGGACATCTGTCAGTATTAAAGTATATGCCTATCATCCTCACCTTTTTTTTTTTTCTTCTCACTTCTTTTAATCACTATTGGGGGAAAATACAATATGTGATTTCTATTTTATTTTGCTTTAAAACATAGCACAGATTTTCTCTCAGAAATCTCACAGATTATGAGTTTTCCAGTCTTATCTTCTGAACTTCAAATCTGTGTTCTGAGTATTAGTCATCAATACCAAACCTAAAACTGATATTTAAGCTACCTGAAACAGTTTTCCTGATCCAACATGATGATTATAGGGAAGGACTGTTGATGCAACTTGTCTTTATCTTAACTGTATTTCTCCCAAGTGCTATTGCCATCTGAATGTTTTATGCACCATGATAGATACAACACTACTTCTTCATAGAGTCCAGTTCAATTACATGGGGAAAATTCTGTACTTGTTATAACATCAGTGATTTTATTTATTTCCTTTTTTCTTTAGGACATATTCTTGCAGTCCTCCAGTTTTGGACAGTGGTTTTGCTCCACCATTCTTTCCTCACAGTCTTCTCCTTTGGGCTTTATTCCTAGATTATATTTATTTGTTTGTTTTGTTTTTACAACCCATCTAGAAACTAGTTATTCTCTACAATTAACTAAAACAATAATTTATGCTAGGTCTGTGCCTGCGCAGCTTCAGAGCTGACTATGAGGGCACATGCTAATGCCCAGCATGGCCCATTGTCCTAAGTTCCTGCATCAACTGCAGCTGAAAAGACTGTAGAGTGTCCAGAATGTGACGAAATTGCATTTCTCTGCGTCCAACCTCAGAGCTTCACAGCCACTTCTGATATGCCAGTGAGTGAATAAATTAACATTTGGTTTTGATTTACCAGTGCAACTTAAAATTCTTATCTGTGCTTCTCAGTACCATTCATATTAGCTGGGCCTAGTAGGAGTATATTAATTTTGAAACAGGAAATTATAGTATTGTGTAAAGCATCATCTTTGAGGGAGAACACATGATGCGTTTTGCAATTAGCTCTCCAGAAAAAATATATCTATGTATACATACATAAGATTATTACCACTTTATTTGAGAAGAATATTTAGCATACAGTTTTCAGATAAGAAAATATGCAATACTATTCATTGTAAAATATCTATAGCCAATTTTTTCTCAAATAATTTTTAAATATTTTGTCCAATTCTTGTGCCCATGGCCATACCATGGTGGTAGTTCATGAAAAAACATACTTCTAATGAGAATATTTGCTGATCATTTTACTTACATTAATGCATAAGCCGTTACTGACACAAGAAAAACACGTGTGGGCACTAAAATCACTAGTTAATGACGCGAGTGACTTCTTGCTAAATTAGTTCATGGTTTTTGAATACCCTAACAATATTTTCTTAATGCTTTTGTGCTATTCACTATGTGACCTCTATAAAGAATTGGAAATTTAATTTTCTTTTTTTTAAAGTATATTTTATTGGCCCTGGCTGGTGTAGCTCAGTGGATTGAGCGCGGGCTGTGAACCAACAGGTCACTGGTTCAACTCCCAGTCAGAGTACATGCCTGGGTTGCAGGCCAAGTCCCCAGTGGGGGCCATGTGAGAGGCAACCACACACTGATGTTTCTCTCCCTTTCTTTCTCCCTCCCTTCCCTTCTGTCTAAAAATAGATAAATAAATTATTTAAAAAATACATTTTATTGATTATGCTATTACAGTTGTTTAGAAATCTTCATTAATTTCCTAGTCCAGAGTGAAGGCAATCAACACATATAAATACAACCCTAAATTATAATATATGTCAATTTCTATGGTCGTAAACACTTTCAGGAGGGCAGATTTCAAACTACTAAAGTGCTCTCACTGAACCCCACGTCCCAAAAGGATACAGAACAGCACACTAGCAGATAGTATTTCTGCCATACAAATAATAATAGTCATAAAAACCTCAAGAATATAGGTAATAATTAAATAATTAGGAAGGGATGAATTTCCATTATGTACTACCTTTTAAGATATAATTTCAATTTTACTTTTAATCAAATTTAATTTTAATAACTCCTGTGTTGGACAACAGACTAATGAAATTCTTAAAATTTTAATAAATGGCTCTCATAAATGAATACAAGATGTTTCAAGTATCCCACTACAATAAGATAAAACCTGTTATTATTTTCCTGCTATCTTATTTAGCCTCTCTAAGCCATGAATTACTTCATCAGTGAAAATTGGATAAAAAACATATTTAAAGCTCTTTGAACAAGATTCAGAATATGGTAAATACTAACTATTGCTTTTCTCCTAATTAAAAAAAAAAATATTTATGTAGGTTACAGCAAGAAAGTCCAGAATGCATACTAATTTTAAATATTGCATATAAATTGTAGTGACAAAATTTATGATTTGTTGCATTAATTCTAAAATTTCAGAAAATATTATTTTTATTCATTTTAACTTACGTGAGTTTAGCTATAAATGTAGTCAAGCAATAATTTTTCTTAAGAATAACATTCATGATTTTTTTCTAAAGACGCATATTATACTATAATACTTGTAAAGAAGATTCTGAATTATAGTGTATTATGTACAGTAGTTTGAAATTTTACATGGGAAGAATAATTCCTATTCATAGCTTTCAGTTTTGCCAAGCTACTTTCTTTGTATCATTTAATAAATATCTTTCTGCCTACCTCTTTTCTCTACCCTCCAGTATTAAGTCTGAAGAGACTTTACTATTCATTCACATGTTTGAAGGTAGCTGTTTCTACCTTAACAGAGCCAAAATTGTCAAATTTTCAAACAGTAACTTGTTTTCTATGCCCTAAGGTTTGAAAGAAAATAGTCTCATAATGGAAAATAGAAGCTGACTTTCTGAATGCATAAATGGCTCGATTCTTTATCAGGCTATGTTGTGTTACCTGTCTGGAAGTGGTGAGATGATGTTCTAGCAACAGGGAATGGAGTTTGTGGATAAATATGCCATAAATAACAGTACTTACTATTTCCCATTGGGTTTTTTCAGTCTCCTCATTCAACTCTACAAATCTGTAGACACGACTGTAAACTGGAATTATTTTAAACTGTAAGTAAGTGTAAATGGATTTAAGTAGGATGCAAGGAAGAGAAAAATTATGTTAAAACTATTCAATTATAATATTTTGAGCCATTTCCAGATACATATATAATTTATGGTATAGATAACACTATACTATAACACAGTAGAATAGATAATACTATATTAAAACATGTATAATTTAGACTATGAGAGCAGTTCGACAGGAAAACAGATTTGTTTTTAATAATTAGTCCTTATTTTGTTAACCATAGAGTACAACTATTAATTGAAAACAAGGTCAATACTAGTTTAAAGTGATATACTTTCTCAATGATTTATTCACATACACTAAAGATATCGAAAAATTAAGAATTTTTTTACTTAAATGTTACAACTAAGCAAAGTCAAGACTATAAAGTTTAAAATGCCTGTGCAAATCTCTTCAAAATACTAGATGTTTTATAAAGCTAGAAATATAGGAAGAGATCCTGGGTATATCATATTGAACTATGCTTAATGATCTATTTTTGTGACTTTCCTTTGGGTAATTAGAAATTGTATTGCTTTAATATTGTAGAAGTTCTACATTATTTTTGAAGGGGAAATAGAGGAGAAGACCAACATTGGATCAATGGCTTGACATTGCTAGTCAGTTTAGAGCATGAAAACATCCGTTTAAAAATCTAACTAGCAGCTCTTCATCAGTAATCAACATCAGTGCTCTAATTATGTAAAGAACTCTTTCAATGTATTAGAGAGTTTCTTTTTCATGTAGTAATGTACATGGGGGATTTAACATTATAACCTAGATAAAAGTCAAAGGAAAATAAATTTAAAGAAAAGTGTAAGCAGTTATCTTTTCAAAAATGTTTTGAACAAATTACAAATGTTTCTCTTTATTACAAAATATTTTAATTAAAAATAATTTAAGTATAGTTGGTATATAATCTTATATTGGTTGTATTAGTTTCAGGTGTACAGTATAGTGAATTTCAACCCAAGGCATAGTTGAAAGGTTAGTGACTTTCAGCGAAGTCAAATTTCTCTACAGAGTAGCATTCTTAATTGTCTTCTCATCACTCAGCATAACTCACATGAGACTGTTAAGGAAAATATGGAGCTTTTCTTTGGGTAGCATTTGAAATGTGCCCTGATCTGGTCAGAGTTAAAATTAAGGTTTTTTCTGTACTCCACCCCATTTTGCTCTTTTACAAACAAGCAAGGGAGAGAAAAATCTTGCTATTTTTATACTAGCTCTTCTCTCTGCCATAAGTCTCTCCCTCAGATCTGTACAATTGAAACATGTTTCACTTCCTGACATCCTTCAGGTCATTAATTAAATGTCATCTACCCAGAGAAGCCTTCTTTGTCCACCGTATTTAAAATTGCCAGCTTTAGTTATACATTTTGTTCACTTAGTATTATGCAACATATTTTACTTATTTATTTTATTCGTTATGTGCCCCTAACCCCGAGTGCAAAATAAGTTTTATAATGGCAGGGAATTTTATTGTCCCCCCAGTCTCTAGAGCAGTGTCTGGCATATCCTAAGTGAAATAAGCCAGTCGGAGAAAGACAAATACCACATGATTTCACTCATATGTAGAATCTAATGAACAAACTGAACTAACAAGCAGAATAGAGACAGACTCATAGATAAAGAGTTGGGAGGGGGACTGTCATGGGGTGGAGAGATGCAGCAAAAAGGAAAAAGGACTCATGGACAAGGATAACAGTGCGGTGATTACGGGAAGGAGGAAGGTATAAGGAGATAAATGGTAATGGACAAAATACAATACAAAATAAATTTTAAAAATGGTTAAATTAACTAATATTCATGCTGTAAATGGAGGAGGCTGTTATTGGGCATCAACAAATAATGATCCTCAATTGACTTTATTAACCATAGATAACCAATTTGAAATTTATAAAAAATATAATATTAGTGGTTTAAAATCCCTTTTAGAAATAGGCAAAATATACTTACTTCACAGTTTAAATGTCCTAATTCTTATTAGCAGTTCACTTCTTTCCTTCATTTGTACATTCATTTATTCAAAGGACTATGGCGAAAAGCCTACGGAGTACAACTACTAGGTACTACGTGGATGGCATGGATCCATGAAGCTTATAAACAGACAGGGAAAAAAGGTTGCAGATAATCTTGCAAAAACTAACAGGTGTTATCAGCAAATTTTATGAAATCTACCGCAGGCTGATCTGACTTAGTCTAGAATATCAAGGCAGGCCCCCTGAGGAAGCGATGATTAAACTGATACGGGAGGATGAACTCTTCACTGAGGAGAAAAGAGGACCCGGTAGGGATATGGGGCAGACAGAGGAAAAGCACGTACAGAAGTGGGTGGCAGGTCCCAGCTGCGTGATGCACTGCACTGACTCCCGAGGACACTGACAATTTTATTTAATGTGAAATAACTTTTATATTCAAATAACTTTTCAATAGCATATAGTCGTATAATAGCGTATGTGGCATATCTGTAATATTTATCACACCAAAATGAAAACAGTTTGAGCCCTCCCTTCAGAAATAAAGGGTTGAAATACTGAAAGTTTGGGGAAGTTAATAATTTCTGTTAATCAAGAGGGAAAAAAGATGCCACAAATTGGTATTTTTAATAGTTAACTTCTTCAGTTTTATAAATCCCTCTCTGCTTTGATAGATGTTTCTTTAAATATATACAATGTAAATGTTCCATCTAAGCAAAGCATGCCACAGATTTATAAATCATTTTAAAATCTTTATATATATATTATATATATACATATATACACACATTCTTATTTGGTACTTATAAAAATAAAAGAAATAATTGAATCCCATACTACTAATTAGGAACCAGAAGCCAACTAGGATCACATAGTCAGATTTTTTTTTAGCTTTTTAAATTATTTTAAAAATGTTTATTTATTATTTTTTAATTGTTGTTCAAGTACAATTGTCTCCATTTTTGTCCCCCACCCCACCCACCCGCACCTCCTATCCTTGACGACCCTTCCCCTTCTTTCCCTTATTATCCCCCTGCCCCCTCCCCTCTAGATCAGATGGTATTTGTCTTTCATTGCCTGGCTTATTTCAGATTTTATGACTCCAAGCATTGTGATATGTCGGCAATGATGCCAGATTTCCTTATCATTATAAATAAAATTAAGATTAAGTATAATCAATAAAGCTATGTTTTATGAGTGGAAATTCTTTTCAAGTACTCGAATAGAATATAAACATATGAAGTAAAATATCTTCATGACTGTATAATGCTCAGATTTGATTATATTACGACAATTTCTTTGAATTACTTCATAATGATATTGATTATTATTTTGTAAAAACCACTCTCCATACCACTAGATGAATCAAATTTTATTTTATGGCATCTAATTAGACACTAAAAAAATAATATCAACAAAAATCTAGTGAAAGAATTTACACTTCATAAATAGAATAACGCAAATTGTTACTTTGAAGAGGAATTGTCAACTATAGAATACCTAGGAATATTATTATTCTAATAATTAGAAAAATGTAAATGCTCAAGAAGGAATTTTAAAATAGAAAAAAACACATTAAAAATAGAAATGTAATAAAAATAATTTAAATATTTATCTCTAAAAACTTACCAAAAAGATGATCTGATGGAATACTAGCTTTATGGAATTATCTATAATTAATCATTTACACTGTAACTTTTGTAAAAATAAACATTCTCTTTAGGTTTAGCTTTTTACTTTCCTTTTACTTGAACTAAAATTAAAAAAATAGATACTTTAGTTTTCAACGATAAATATGGAAAATTATATTAATATATAAGATAATAATCCATCTTCATCTCAAATGTTGAAGAAATAATACATGATAAAAGCATTAACATAAGTCTGGTATGAGAGACAAAAGTGTGTTTAAATATGGTGTATAAATTTAGCCTCTCACCGCGTGAACTTGGTTAATTTTGCAAACAGAAAGTCTATTTTGAATAGCTAATTTAGCATTTTTCTTTGTCTTGTGTGCTGAGTCAGACATCATTCCACTAGTGCTCTGAGGCTTTCCTCCTAGGAGCACTGTGTGCCATGTGACAGAGAGACAGGAAAACACATATGGCCCTAACAACCGCCATTCCACTTTCTTTCTCTTTTGAGGCTAAATCAATGCAAACCATCTGTTTCAGGTAGAAAATGAATATTTTTAATTTTATTTTTTTTCTGATACTTCTATTTATATTTTTGTCTTTTGAGTGTTACCTTTGTTTTTACTTTTCTAAAATGTTCCAGTCACATTAAAATATATTTTTTTGCCAAGTTATCTTTCTCCTCTTGTTGTGACCAAGGATCAGGCCAAAGAATAGTTTTTCATGAGAGACAGAAAAGGCTTGGGGGCGGGGGAGTTGAGCACAATCTTTATTTATTAATCATAAAAATTCTTCTCTTCAGATGGGTTGAAAATTTTTCACTCAGTTGGTTAGTGTGTTGTCCCAATATGCTGAGGTTGCTGGTTCCATTCCTAGTCAGAACACATACAAGAATCAATCAATGAATGCATAAAAAAGTGGAACAACAAGTTGATGTTTCTCTCTTTTTCTCCCTTCCTCTCTATCTCCTTAAAAAAATCAGTGAAAAAATAAAATTTTTCAAGTACCACATAGCTTGGATTAATTTATTGTATATAATATATTGTAAAATTTGACTTGCACAGGGGCCATGCTAATCTTCTCTGTATCGTTTCAATTTTAGTATATGTGCTGTCGAAGCGAGTTATATAAGGTATGGAGGAATATCAACAGGGGAGTGGTAGGGGGAGAGGGTGGGAATGGGGCACAGAACAAGTAGCATAAATGGTAGGTAGACAACAGACAGGGGGAGGTTAAGAATAGTATAGGAAGTGCAGAAGCAGAAGGACTTACATGTATGACCTATCGACAAAACTAAAGGGTGGGGAAAGGGGGGGTAAGGGAGGGGGGCAAGAGGGGGGAAGACTGGGACAACTGTAACAGCATAATCAATAAAATATAGTTAAAATTTTTGACTTGCATTTTATAATTACCTCAAAATTTTACTACTAAATCACTGAATAAATGTATTGGCTTGAGATGAAATATTTTAAAAGATTTTCAGTCTCATGGACATTTTTAGTGATGAGCATCACTATTAAGTACTTTATACAATGGCTATTTTCAGGTAATTTCTAAAATTTTGGAGTTATATGAAGAATCAAGGAAAATTTTGATTTTATCTAAATTTTCCAAGCTCTGGTTTGTCACCATATTCATCTGAGAAGAAAATCAGTCTGTGTGTGTGAGCATGCACCTGTGTGCGGGATGTATTCCAGATACCCTGTGTGTAGGGTGCAAGTAAAGAATTACATTGTGTACCCAGTTGTAGCCATTTTGCCTAAAATCTTCTGTTAGGACACTAGTTTATTTTATTTAAGTGTCCTTTAGCCTCATGAAAACTTGTGTATGATTATGCCGTCTTGTCGTATGTTCTGTTTTGTCTTTGCCATCGGCAGTTCAAATCTATGAAGCTGGCCATGGCGTGGTGAGAAGGGTCTGAGTGACATGTGCTCTTCCACCACCATTCCTGTAAACCCTGCGAACAGAAAGAATTCACACGGTGGGTCTCCACTGTTTCGTCAGGGGCATGAAGCTCACTTTTAATCAGAACAAATTAATCTTCTGCAGCACCTCATTCTGCACATATCTATAAATATGTCTACAGCAGAAGAAAGTGAAACTTTTTTCAATGAGGCTGAACATGAAAAAAAAAAAAAGGTCATTGCCAAGTCTGACTTACGGATTCAAGCTTTTGTTTCCAATTTTTTATTGTAAACTGGGAAAACTTCATTGCTGTTGCTCTTTCATGTTTTTGTTATGCAGCCACTCTGATTGGAATACCACATGGAAGCTTTTTAGAACCTCACAGAGCCTGGTTAAAAATCAATGTCACCTGAAAAGGTGGTCTTGAGAAAAATTGTGTTTGAACGGTAAATAGTTCACAGTGACTTTATCCTCTGATTTGAATATTGGTCTATGGTTTGGCATGTTTAAGTTTGTTTTTGGTTTTGTTTTGTTATAATTTTGTGTTTGCTTTTATCTATTTAAAACATTTACCATCAGAGGTATATGAGCTTTGCTATAATAATAAATTCCATTAAATTTTTATAAGGGGATTGATTATGAAAATGCCTTATTATCTGTTTGGATGTAGAAGTATGACTCAAAGATTTGTTGAAAATAGGAAATGTCAAGGTAGAACGTACCATACTGTGATTTAGTTGTGAGTTTTGAATCAGAAGGAATTTTCAAATATTTTCAATCTATTGCCTTTATTTCATAGAAACAGCACTAGAGGCGCAGAAGGCAGAAGTGAGTCGCCCCGGGTCATAATGCTTTGGAAAGACCGAGACAGAATAATAACAATCTCTTCTGCCTCTACTTCTTACTTGTCAGGCCCAGGTGTCAGAATTTGAATAGTGCTACATCGATTCAGTCACTCCCAGACTTGAGAGCATCATATGTCTTTTAAATTAAAAATAAGCGAAGCCAGAGATTGACATAGGGTTGTCAGAGTTTTATTTCACCAAAGGCAAAATCCAAAACTAAAATTAAACAATAATAAAAATAAAGGACAAAGGAAAGCCTTCTGCTATTGATCATCCACTAACAGAAGACGCTTTACTACTAAAAACAAAAAAACAAAAAATATATATTAAATAATAGAAAATAAAGCACATCACTTTAATTAATTTTAATCCATATACCCTATCATTCATTCTTATTTTTTTCTTATCCCTAGAACAAAGAATGTCCCAACACTGGCCAATATACTTAATTCAGCCTTTGACTGAAGACTGTAGTTCTAAGTGATATGGCCTCATAACCACCCATTGAGGAAGAAGGGGTATGTTCACACTTTACAGATGAAAGGAAAAAAGTTTCCTGTGAATAATTCAACATCATAGGACTATAAAATGACGGAGCCGGGCGTATAAATGACATACTCGAAGACAAAAGTCTAATGGTCTTTCCACTATACCTTAAAAAAAGAGAAAATATCTTATTTTAAGATTTTTTTTGTAAAAATATACCATGAAAAAGCAAGCATATATAAAATAATAATGCTAGCAAAGATCATATATAACTTGAGCTACATTTTTTCTTGAAGGAAAAAATGTATGTTACTACATACCATTTTAAATCACATTTACTACTTTAATGCTAAAAAGAAAAACACTAAAATTCGAGTTATCATTAAGAAAAAAAGCAGTTGCATATACAGTTCTTTTTGAAAAAAATATTTTATTTTTAGAAAGAGGGGAAGGGAGGGAGAAAGAGAGGGAGAGAAGCATCAATGTGTGGCTGCCTCTCTCCTGCCCCCTAATTGGGACCTGGTCTGCAACACAGGCATGTGCCCTGCCTGACTGGGAGTAGAACTGGCAACTGTTTGGTTCATAGGCTGGCACTTGATCCACTGAGCCATACCATCCAGGGCTATACAGTTCTAGGCAAACAACTTTCTATAAAAATGCTTCTCTCTTTTTTATTTTTTTTTTACTTTCTTTTTTTTTAATTGTTGTTCAACTACAGTTGTCCCCATTTTTAAATGAGGGAGTATAAAATATGATAACAAATAGAGAATTTTAAATGTATTTAAGATTCATAATTATGCAGTCATGCAAATGGTGTTTTATCTCTTCAGGACTTCAGCACTAAAAAAGAAAAAAGGAAAGATAGTACCAATTGTTATATGGTTACTCTCCACGTTTACGTTTGCAGTGGTCTGAGTTGTGTCACTTTAATAGTTGTGAAGAGTTTCCTTCCGATTAAACTAACATTTCTCGTGAACTTATTCATCAATTCAGTCAAGGAATCCTTATTAATCTCCTACTGTTTAAGCACTGGAGGTATAGTCATGAATAAACCAGACAAAAGTCCCTGCCTTAATGAAAGTTTGGAGACTAAACAAAATCAATAAGTGGAATATATTACATGGAGCTCAGTAAGTGGGGTGGTGAACAACAGCAGCAACACAATCAGTAAATAGGTCAAAGGAAGTACCAGAGAACTGGGGATGGGGGAGACTGAAATTCAGAAAAGGCTTCACTGATATGATTTTTGAATGAAATCCTGAAGGAGGTGGGGGTGTGAGTCCCATGTGGTTACTTGGGGGAAGATGATATAGACAGATGGAACATAAATGGCAAAGATCACATGGCAATATCATTTTGAGTACACTTAAGGGACTGACAAGTAGCCCATGTGAACAAGGGAGAAATTAGTGAGAATTAGCAAGGTAAAAATTAATGATAGTCTAATCTGATAAATTCCCATATGTATAGAACAGGGTTTTTTTTTTGTTTTTTTTTTATGAAATTGAAAGACATTGAAGGATTTTGAGTAGAAGGATCTGACTTACAATTTAGTAAACTCACTCTGACAACTGTATTGAAAATAAAATAAAAAGAAGAGTTATCACAATTAAAAAGCTATTGCAGTAATCTCAGAGAAAGATGGTAGGGGCTTCCATCAGCTTGTTTGTAGTGGAGGTGTTGAAAAGTGGATTCTGGACATATTTTGTAAATGTTGTCAATAGGATTTCCTGAGTGATTGAATAAAGAATAAAGAATAAAAACAGGAAAGATAGGATGACTCCATGGCTTGGATCTGAGCTCCTACATGTGTGACGATGTCATATGTTAGGGTAGAGGAGATTGTGAGTGGAATTATTGGGGAAGGGGAGATCAGCATTTTGACTTTAGACTTATTAAGTTGGAGATAGCTAGTATGTGTACATTTAAATAAAAACATTGAATAAACCCTTAGATGTGTGGGCTTAGAGAAGAGTCCCATGTGGGAGATAAAATTTATAAGCCATTATATAAATGACAGTTAAAGCCTAATACGATACTGGAGGATATCATCAAAGGAGAAATGTTCATCAGAAGAGGTCCAAAGTCTGTGATCTGGGATATTCTAATGTTTATAGGAGAGAAAGATAAGACAGAAACAGCAGAGGGTAGCATAAGGAGCCACTAGTAAAACAAAGCAAGCTAAATCAAACAAAAAGATCCAGAAAGGTGAGATGTCATAGAAGCTAACTAGAGAAAGTGTTTCAAGATGGGGTAAGATCTCAGCAGGAACAAATGCTGTTGATAGGTCACATACAATGAACACTGACAACTGAAAATAGCATTTATCAATGTGAAGATCACAGGTAAAAGTGACAGAAGCAATTTCAGTGGTGTTTTGAATTAATGACAAAATGGGGGGAGAAGAATTAAAGACAATGAGTACACTCTTTTTACGAGTTTAATAGAAGTAGATAGGAGAAAAACATTATGTCTAAAGCTGTTGGAATAATACAGTACAGAAAAAAATGTTGATGTAAGAAAGAGGAGCAGATCGATGAAGTGATGATGTCCTACAGTACGTGGGAGTCCTTGAACAGATTACAAGAGATGGATCCTAGGACTCAAATGTCAGGGACCACAGGCCTGAAGTTTGGAGGAATACCATTCATTCACTAAGAAGAAAGGTGTCTAAATATATAACCATGGATTTAGGATTCTGGGGGATGAGCTGGTGCTGTCTTATACATGTTCCTTATGATTCTCTTTATAGTCTGATGGCTTTGGAAGCAATGTTATCAGGTAAAAGTTAGGGTGGTGTACAAGTTTTGAAGTAAGACAAAAAGTCAAAAATAGTTCACTTGAAGAAAGGGAGGGAAGGTTAACTTTAGAAATGCAATATCTTTACTTGAAGAATTAAAGGTACACATGAATTGTGTGATCACAAACTAATTTAGAGGAGAATATTCATACTTGTACTTTTCTGTGGCTACATTTAGCTGTGTGGATGCAGGCATGGAATGGATTTAGTTGGATTTAACTGTGGCTAGGGTTTGACTGAGTAAGTCTGGCAGCAGTGAGAAAGGGATGAGGAAGGTAAGGGCGTATGCAAGGCTGTGATTAAAATTGTGGCCTTGTAAATGAAGTGAATAATGAGTAAGTTTAGAAACATGTGGAGGTTCAGTGTTGACCTGGCCCACAACCCAGGTATATGCCCTGACTGGGAATCAAACCAGAGACTCTTTAATTTGCAGGCCTGTGCTCAACTGAGCCACACCAGCCAAGGCTGAAATAAGGGGACTCTTTAAGGCCATCTCAAATATTCTATTATTTCTCAAAGCTCTAGCAAAAGTTTTGAAATACAAGAATACCTCAAGCATTCTCTATTAAGAAACTGCCTTATTGAATTACTTCTTAAAAATTGTGAAAATATTCAACTTGGTATCCAGTGATAATATTAGATGATTTTCTTCTGTATTTTGGACACTTAAAAATTGCAGTGGGTACTCTATATGTTCCTAAGACAATTTCTAATATACTTTAACATAATGCATCCATTTAATAGTCATCAACAGTTTAGTAATAAATATATATGTTGGGTTTTAGTTTTCTTTATTGAAATAGAAGATACTTTAAATATAACAAATTAAAATAAAGTTGACCTGGATTTTATAGTTTTAAAGTTATTTTTACTTTTGAATTTTAAGTGGGGAGCATAATTATAATTTTTAAATAATACTTTATTTATTTATTTTTAGACAGAGGAAAAGGGAGGGAGAAAGACAGGAGAGAAACATCAATGTGTGTGATTGCCTCTCGCACATCCCCAACTAGGGACCTGGTCTGCAATCCAAGCATGTGCTCTGACTGGGAATCGAACCAGCAACCCTTTGATTCCCCAGCCTGTGCTCAATCCACTGAGCCACACCAGCCAGGTCCATATTCATAATTTTTTGACAAATAACTTATTATAAAGAATCTTACGATCATTATGTGTGAGCTATTATAGAAAAATGAGGACTATTATTGGTATTTCTAAGTAATTTAAAATTTCTTTGTTAAACAATGACCCAGGTACTAATTATTTCTGCCAGTTAATCAAACATCACTAGTTCCAAGGGGAAAAAATAAGATGATTGTTATGAAATATATCAACCAAACAATGTCAATGTTATACAATTAGCTATTAAGATACAGGGCTACTCTTCCCAGTATCTCCTACTTAGCAAAAAAATAAAACAAAACAAACAAACAAAAAAAAAAACAAGCAAATATATAGGATCATGCATGTGTACACGTGGGTGACACACACATAATTTCTTTGATTTTGGTGTTCAATTAAGCTTGAATTTTTTCTCTTGAGTACATTCAAAACACCTATTTCTGCATGACTTTATACAGTAAATCCTAGTCCCTGGCCTCAGCAGTCCTTGCTGCTGAAACTATGTGCTTCAGTATAATTGAAAATGAAAATCAGAACATTAAAAATGTTCTTTGTATCAACCACACATTATGCTTTTAATATCTTCTATTATATTTCCGCCAATTGGTCATTCAACTGCTGTTTCAGAATTCTTAATCTCTCAAGGCATTTTATTGTTGACTCCTCTCATTTATGTTTAGCAGAAACTTGTCTTCTTGTATCTTCTCTCCTTTAGTTCTAGTTTTCCCACTTGGCCAATATAATAGTTTGTCTTTAGCTCTCATACACTTTGAACTGTACTTTAAAATGCCAATACTGTAAAACTAATGGTGTTAAATGCTACATGAATAAATATTGAGAGGCTGTATAGTATCCTAATTCAATATGATTTATGGAAAAAGTCTTGGACAAATATAAATATATATGGGTGGAGTATATTTTAAGAAGAAAAAATAACATGCAGAGAATAATGTAGGTAGAAAAGTTGTTGTCGGGTCTAGGTGAGCAGTCTAATCTGATTTAGATGTCGACAGCATGCAGAGGAGTGTGGGGGTTGGACTGCAAATTCAAGTTAAGGAAATATTCCAGAGGACTATAAATATCTGACTGAAATGTTCGAATTTTGTTTAGTACAAGGTATAAATGTTTTGAGAATATTTAATATGGCACTTAAATATTTGAGTTAATCTTTGTAAATATTAATGTTGATCCAATAGGGAATTAATATTAAAAATACTAGTAAAATATTATGCTATTAGTCACTGATAAAATAATGTTTGAATTGGGTTGATTACAAGAGGAATTAACAGGATGGTTGCATTTGAAAAATAAGCACTAAATGCCAAGCATTGAATAACCCTCTATGTTCACTCTCTGAAACTATCTCATGATAGAGGAACTCTGAGTATCCACATTATGTATGAGAAAATTGAATCTTTGAAAGCTGAAAGAATGAGCTCAAGGTTATACGAGTATGCAAGAGTACTATACAATGGAGAGTGACACAGGGCTAATTCCACTATCTAAATGGGCACACACATGCTCGTTCTTTAGTTCTCTCATTTTCTGTTTTTAAGTTCTTTAGAACATTAGAAAGTTTATTTATTGAGTGGGTTCACCTGCAACTTTAATAATATCCTGGCAGATGTATCTAGCTGTAGTTTCTCACGCGAGGATAAATCTTGCATGAATCAACTTTCTGCTGCAAATTTCTTCTGGAATTTTGCACACCCTGAAACTTTAAGAAAAAATTTCATTAACTTTGGTATGCAATATTTTCTCAGACAAAAAAAAAATACTTCTTGTATTTCTTTTACTGTGCTAGGTAAAATCAGCTGGTACCCTGTGTGATGAGTAAATTGTCTGCCCTTCTGGTGAGCCGCCTTCATTCTGTGACTAGAGTCAACTACTTAGTTTTTTCCAGTTATAGTATTTTTGCCTTTAAAATTCTATCTTAAGTGGCCCATGATAAATGATAGAATTAGAGGAATTGGATGAGTTTATAAATGCCTCTCAGTACTTTTTCCTGCTTCTTACATGAATAACTCTGTACCTAAACTTTCCCTTTTTGTCTGGAATTCTATATATTTCCACTACCTTAGGCTCACATATTGAGAGCTCTGGATGACTGTTTACTGCCCATGTGCAAGCCGTAGTCCTGGTGATTTTTCAATTTCCCCCTGAATCTCTTTCTTTCTATTTTCATAAAAATCACTTTTTCCTTAGGCTTCACAACTTCCTTTTTATTTCACTAATTCTAATCACTTTTCTATGTATGTCCTGCATTATATACATTTGTCCTAAAATTTTAATTAATACATTTAATATATTAAGGTAAAAAAGTAATAGATATATAATGCCCAATAATACATTTTATTATTGTTGGATTGGTTTTTTCAACAATGTCGCCTAAAATTCTCTTTCTCTAAATGTAATCTGAACATTTTTCCTAAATATTCTTTCATTTCCATTCCCATCTCCACTGTTTTGCTTAACTGCTCATTATGTATATTGCTACCTTGTTTCTCTCTCTCCCCATAGAAACTTTACCTTCATTAAAGTATATTTCAGTCCACTTTGCAAGCCCTTGCATATGTCTCCTTTGAAATTTTTAAGCATAATAGGACTCATCTCACTCATTTGACGTGTAATGTTTCATCAGTTGTATTGATGTTTTTAATTTTATACCTGTTCCTTTCTTCCAAAATATATCACAAACCTCTGAGGTAACTTACATTGTTTTATTCTTTATCCTTCCCATGCCTAATATTGTGTCTTATGGAACATTGTAAGTCTTTTTAGTTCATCCAATGCCTCAGGCTCTCTTCTAAAGCACATAGGTTTACAGGGATCTATTACTTGTTATAGTTATTTTGTATGTGCGTTTGTATATTTTAAGAAATATAGCAATGGTTTAAGCATCATTACAAAATGTTTTATTAGAGATAAAATATATTTTGTTCATGTATTGGAAATGTTTTTAGCTGAAGGAGGGCAGGTTTATAACCCTAGTTATGGAATAATATCATATGACGATACTGATCTGTGGTTTTGACTTTTCTACTATGGAGAAAATTGTTCTGCATACATGTGGGGGGTTAAATTTTGCAAATTCTTATAGGTTTTATTTTTAAATGCTTTAAAAATATTATATTTATTTTTAGAGAGGGGGAAGAGAGGGAGAAAGGGAAGGAGAGAAACATTGATGTGTGAGAGGAATGTGGATTGGCTGCCTCTCGCATGCCCCCAAAGGGGCACCTGGCCCACAACCCAGACATGTACACTGACCGGAAATCAAACCGGCAACCTTTTGTTTTGCAGGCTGGCATTCAATCCACTGAGAGACACCAGCCAGGGTGCAAATTCATAGGACAGTTATTCAATAAACAAACAAGATGTTCACATACTGCTTATTTCGAGGTCTGAGGAATAAGTAATATATTTTTTATTTAATTTAATAAGAAGCAATGGTAATTTACCAGAATGATATAAATGCAACATGTACTTTTCAGTAGTATAAATATCTAATATAGAAATCCCAGTTTTTAATTACTTCCATAAATATGTTATGAGACCCTAGAGGTCAGGATAATCTTGTATTATTGGTGACCTTTCTATAGCAACAAATGAATTGCTCTGAGTACACTGTGATAGTGAATCAGTGACTGTGCAGACAGGCCAGGACATTTTCACTCATTCTGGATCTTTAATGACAGAAAATATAAAGTTGATATTTATATTTATTATCAAACTATTATGATAAATGACATAGTCATCTTCTCTCTAAAGTAGATTCAATGTGTACATGTTGGTCTTTCTATTAATGGGGATGTTTAGACATTTATTGTGAAAATAAAGTTTGAATTATGTTGGATTCAATTTTACATATTCTTCTGAAGAACTCTTTATTTCTCCATGTTTATGCATGTTTTAGCTTTTTATTCAGAAGGTCTTTTCATGTTTATTAAGTCAATAATACCCTCACTTTAATATTTATTCACTACTGATTTTTATCAGTTTTGTAAAGTTTTCATTAAGAGTTCTGTTTCAAGAGAGTGAATTTCAGGAGTACAGAAACAAATATCTGACTATTTCTTTATTTTTTTTTCACATTTTAAAAAGTTTTCAAGTACAGTTGTCTACTTTTAAAGGTCACCTTGTAAACTAAGTGAAAAGTGATGAGGCACAAAAATAAGACATTTTTATAAATATATGCACTTCTAGTGCACTAAAGGGCAAACTCACAATGACAATAAAAGACAAAATATTTGCACCACTGAAGTTTAAATATACAACTCTATTTTAAATATTTGGTGGCTCAGAGTACTTCAGCCTGATATATTTTTGTAATGTTAGAAAAGATAATTTCTAAAATAAATAAAAATCATAACTTTACTAGAATTTACGTCAATTTACTCTTATGCTTCAGAAAATTCTTGAATAGGGAAAGGACGCCACATTGAAATGACGAAGAAAAGAGCTCATGAAACCATAACGTAAAACATAATAAGAATAAAAACCATAGTACAAATTACTGTGATCATAGTAGTACGTTTCAAGGGAATCCTCAAAAATTTCAAACAGAGAAACCAGAAATTCAAAGCACCCATCAGCTCCTCACAACCGCATATGCACACATCTCTAAGTCAACACTACTCATTCCCTGAGGGCAGCTTCCTAAGTGGGGGGTCAGTTTGTGAAGATTCTAAGCGTGGGACAGGAGGTATCAACTATAGCACATATGTAAGAAAAGAGAATAATAAATCGGGGACCAAGATGAACAAAGAACTCCCCTGATCACAGAGAAAGTAAAACTAGTTTAGGAAATAGGAATTTCACAATCTCTGCGAGGCATCCTCAGGGTTTGTAAGACAGCAACAACAACAAAAAAAATGAAATAACAAAACCAGGAATAGGCTGATAGAAAAAGAAGAATGAAAGAAATACTTACTTCCTGGAAATTATAAATATCGGGTTGGGCAAAAGTCCATTTGTTTTTTTCTGTAAAATAAAAGACACATTTTTCATTTTCACCAATAACTTTATTGATTCGGATATTTTGAGTGTGTCAGCTATCTCCTGCATGATAAAACTCTGATTGTTCTCAGTTAATGTCTCGATTTGATCGCTATCTACTTTAACTGATGTACTTGACCATGGAGCATAGTCCAGCGAGAAATCTCTTGCACGAAACTTCGCAAGCCACTTTTGATGCATTTGGTCAGACATTGCACCTTCTTCATACACTGCACAAATATTTTTTTGCATTTCAGTTGCATTTTTACCTTTCTTGAAATAAGAAAGTATATATGCTGAAAATGTTGCATATTTTCTTCCATCTTCAGTATTAAAATGGCTGCACAAAAGTTCACCAATTTTGATGTTTTCCTTTAAAGACCGGTGTCATAATACAATCTAACAAGATTGTTTCAAATGAAATTAAAGACAACTAAGTGCTACTAGAGCGATCTTATAAAAACAAATAAACAAATATTTTGGAAAACCCAGTATAACTGTCAAAATGAAAATATAGTTAAATTCCAATGGAATGAAAAGTATTTGAGACCAAGCTAATTATCTCTTAGCTAAAGTTCGGTACTTTCCAGAAATAGAATAAAAAAGCCACAGTAATGGAAAATATGAAAAAGAAAGAGATACAAATATGTAAATTATATCTCAATGTAAATATTTAATTTTGTGGCTATGTCATTATTATACTTAATATCTGTTTATCAAATTGATCTCTGTAAGTTATATATTTCAAAGTCTAATTTGCAAATGATATTTATGACTAGAAACATTACTTAAATTTCATTTTTAATAATGGATAAAGGTAACAAATCTAATAAAGTAAAATATTTTATGCCTTAGAGAAAGAATGTCAGTGTGGTAATTGTTCATTTAAACACATTTAAGCAAGTATGAGAATAGTCTTATGCAACAATGATATAGTGAAATATTCTAAGATAGTTTATGTTT